>CAUYPO010111604.1:0-18913 GCA_963574435.1 Cheirogaleus major
CCAATGCAGGCAGTGACTAATCATACAAACTTTGTGAAGCAATGCAGCTTATCAGAGCATGGGATGAACGAAGCCAAAGGTTTGATCCTCAGATAGGCCAATTAATTTCATAGAAAGAAACCTTTTTTTACATAAAGATAGCCTTGATCACTTCTCCCTCTACTGAGTACTTCCTTAACCTCAAGGGAAATGGAAGTAAGAAGCCTATTTTTTTTTTTAGGGCCCTGTACTCCAATAGATATCACTGGGGCTACAAAAATGAGAACTATGTAGTCTTATCCTTTCAGAATGTTTCAAATTGCTAAGGGCAAAAATAAATAAATAAGATGACTCAAACAATTAGTTTACAATGTATAAAATGATAAAGTGCTGGCCGGGCACGGTGGCTCACGCTTGTAATCCTAGCACTCTGGGAGGCCGAGGCGGGTGGATAGCTCAAGGTCAGGAGTTCAAAACCAGCCTGACCAAGAGCGAGATCCTGTCTCTACTAAAAATAGAAATAAATTAATTAGACAACTAAAAATATATAGAAAAAATTAGCCGGGCATGGTGGCGCATGCCTTTAGTCCCAGCCACTTGGGAGGCTGAGGCAGAAGGATTGCTTGAGCCCAGGAGCTTGAGGTTGCTGTGAGCTAGGCTGACGCCACGGCACTCACCCTAGCCTGGGCAACAAACTAAGACTCTGTCTCAAAAAAAAAAAAAAAAAAGAAAGAAAGAAAGACAAGACTAACATTTGTTTGGAAAGAGAAGAATGTTCAACTTTGAAGAAAAAAATGATGACAATCTTCACATAGAAAATTCCTCATTTGTGAACAGAAAACTTGTTATGAAGACAAAGAAACATTAAGTTGGGAGGGCCGGGCCGGGCATGGTGGCTCACGCCTGTAATCCTAGCACTCTGGGAGGCCAAGGCGGGCGGATCGCTCAAGGTCAGGAGTTCGAAACCAGCCTGAGCGAGACCTCGTCTCTACTAAAAATAGAAAGAAATTAATTGACCAACTAAAAATATATACAGAAAAAAAAAATTAGCTGGGCATGGTGGCACATGCCTGTAGTCCCAGCTACTCGGGAGGCTGAGGCAGTAGGATCGCTTGAGCCCAGGAGATTGAGGTTGCTGTGAGCTAGGCTGACGACACAGCACTCACTCTAGCCTGGGCGACAAAGTGAGACTCTGTCTCAAAAAAAAAAAAAAAAGTTGGGAGGGACAAAGGCTGATGGAGACAAGTGGTGAACAAATGAGAACCAGATTTGGAAGAGCTGCAGTAAAATGATTCAGGATTTGTTATTATAGAAAAAGACCTCAATGCACATACAAGATCTTAGTGAAACAGGCTTGGCTCTGTGGCTTTCTAAACACTGAAGAGAAAACAGGAAATTAATAACAGAAACTTGCATTAACTAACACAAATTTAAAACATCACCTAAACATGGCTTTGCAAAAGGCACATTGATTTTAAAAGCCCAAATCACATTTTAGTATGGTTCCCATTTGGCTACTGCAATTTTAAAGATTTGAATTAGTCACAGGAAAGGGAGTAATTAGGCAAAGTGGATTATTTCCAATTCTAAAAGGGCAATGAAAATACAGGCACCATTATTACAGAACAGAATTTATTTAAACTAAAACAAATAACTTAAAAATTTAATTTTCAGCCATACATTTAAGTGAATTTTAACACCCTAGTTTGTAAACATCCAACATGGCAATCATGGCTGGGTTTCAAACCCACTTTAGTCCATGAAAGTCCAAAATAAAGGCATTTTGGAAGGATTATGCTAAGGATAAGCTTTACACCAATAAGCAAATTAGCATGGATAGATGAAGTTATATCTAAATTGTTTCTGAAATTCAGCCTGGGGTCACCACTGGCTTGAGAAGGGCTACTTGAAAATGAAACATTCCATCAGCATCAGAAGGGATTGGGTTATTATAGTTCACATTTTTAAAAAACATCAGCCTTGGACAAAAAGGTTAAATCTTTATTTTTATCAGTTCATTGAAATGGAACAATATTCAGATCTCAACTAGGAAGAGAAGGTAGTTTTAGACTTCTGAAGCAAAAGAAATCAAGGGAGAGAACAAGGCAAGAGGATCACTTGAGGCCAGGAGTTCAAGACTAGCCTGGGCAACATAGCCAGACCCCGTGTTTGCAGATGTGGTGGCATGCACCTACAGTCCCAGCTACTCAGGAACCTGAGCCAAGAGGATCGCTTGGGCCCAGTAGTAGTTCAAGCTTATAGTGAACTATGATCAGGACACTGTACTACAGCCTGGGTGACAGAATGAGACCTTATCTCAAAAAAAGAAAATCAAGTGAAAAGAAGAGCTGGTTAAAAAAAAAAATCAGGCTGGGTGCAGTGATTCACATCTGTAATCCCAGCCTTCAGGAGGGCAAGGTGGGAGGATCACTTGAGCCCAGGAGCATGAGATCAGCCCGAGCAACATATCGAGACCCTGCCTCTACAAAAAATACAAAAATTAGCCGAGTACAGTGGCACATGCATATAGTCCCACTTAGGAGGCTGAGGCAGGAGGATCCCTTGAGCCCACAAGTTTGAGGTTGTAGTGAGCTATGATGACAACACTGCACCCTAGCCTGGGCAACAGAGAGAGACCCTGTCTCAAAAACAAAACAAAACAAACAAACAGAAACAGTAGGGGAAAATATAAAAGAAAAAATATAAATTAAAAACAGACGGTTGGGCATGGTGGCTTACACCTGTAATCCTTGCACTTTAGGAGGCTGAGGTGGGAGGATCGCTTGAGGTCAGAAGTTTGAGACCAGGCTAAGCAACACAGCTAGATCCTGTCTTTACAAAAAATAGAAAAATTAGCTGAGCATGGTGGCACACACCTGTAGTCCCAGCTACTCAGGATGCTAAAGCAGGAGGATCACTTGAGCCCAGAGTTTGAGGTTGCAGGGAGCTATAATCATGCCACTGCACACATGCCTGGACAACAGAATGAGACCCTATCTCCAAACAAACAAGCAAAAAAACCACAGACACATACAAACTTTTCAGAATATCAAATTCCCACTGGACAAGAGGCTACAATATGAATTCACACAAGCAAAAAACACTACTAGTAAATAAACAATAAAGGCTCACTCTCATTAGTAATTAAAGAATAATCAAATCACCAAAATCAAAGTAAAAGTATAAAATCCGACAGTTAATGCTGGCAAGGCTGGGAGATAAGCCCAGGGTGTCACAACTCAATTAAAAAGTGGGCAAAATATCTGAGCAGACACCTCAACAAAGAAGACATACATGTGGCAAATAAGCATATGAAAAGATGTTCAACATCATGTTCTTAGGAAACTACAAATTAAAACAACGAGATACCACTACACACCTATTAGAATGGCCAAAATCCAGAACGCTGACAACACTAAATGCTGGTGGGGATATGGAGCAACAGGAACTCTCGTTCGTTTCTGGTGGGAATGCAAAATGGTACAACCACTTTGGAAGACAGTTTGGCAGTTTCTTATAAAACTAATGTTCCCAGAAAAACCTCCACACAAACATTTATAGCAGCTTTATTCATAATTACCCCAAATTGGTAGCAACTAAGATGTCCTTCAGTAAACAAACTGTGGCACATCCATACAATGGAATATTCTTCAACTATAAAAATGAATGAGCTGTCAAGCCACAAAAAGACATGGAGAAACCTTAAAAGCATCTTGCAAAGTGAAAGAAGTCAGTCTGAAAAGTCTACATACTATATGATTCCAACTACATGACATTCTGGAAAAGGTAAAACTGTAGAGACAATAAAAAGATCAGTGTTTCCCAGAGGTTCAAGGAGAGGGAGGAAAGGATGAATAGGTTGCACATAGTGGATTTTTAGGGCAGTAAAACACTTCTGTATGATAATGTAATGTAAAATGAGCACATGACATTATGCTTTTGCAAGACCCATAGAATGCACAACACAAAAAGTGAACCATATGGTAAACTATGAATTAATAAAAATGTAGCAATGTTGGGTCAGCAATTGAAACAAATATACCACACCAATTTAAGATGTTAATCAAAGGGGAAACTAGAGGGAAGGAGTATATGGGAACTTTCTGTATTTTCTGTTCAATTTTTCTACAAACTTCAAACTGCCTAAGAAATAAAGTCTATTAAATTAAAAAAAAATCCAACAATGAAAGCTAGCAAGGTGGAGAGACAGGCACAAGTGTGCACTGCTGACAGCACTGGAGCTTGTTCCAGGCTCTCCAGAGAACAATTCTCAATGCTTAACCCCACTGGGAAAGATAACGGTTTGAGATCTAATAACCCTGTCGTTCTACATCATCCCACAAAAAGAATGAAGAGAAAACAAGAACTACGTGCACAATGATGCTTGTTTAAACATTTTAGACAAGAATCATGAAGATCATCTGGATTAATGGGGGAGGGGGCTTAACAAATTAACGATAAGTGAAAAATGACATAAGGGTAAATATTCATCTGGCTGCAACTCGCATAAACCTCAACTCCAAATGAGAGGAAGTCAGAAGAGGCCAAAAAGAAACTGTGCTAAAGACAGTTGTGCTAAAAAGAAGGGTTGTAATATTTAAAACATAAAATTGTTGAAATAAAAAGATGCCAGCATGGAGCTAAGAGGCAGTTCTACAGTGGACATTAAACTTGCCTACTTGGTTGCCAGTCCCTCCCTCTTGGGATTTCCCTCAATTCTCCCCACAGCCTTCCTGTTATCACCTGCACCTCATCTCTTGTAGGTCCTGCAAAGAAAAACATCCCTCTATTCCTCCTCTAATTCATGCCAGTAAACACTGAGGTGGGGAACTTCTTCCTCAAGGAGCTTTCTTCCTTTCCTCTCTTATAACTCCCCCCGAGGTCCAGCTTCTGCTTGGATATATTTTTAAATGTGATATTCTTCAAAAGAGGATGTGTTGTTTTGTTTGTCTCATGGAACATAGCATCACAATGGGACCTCACAATTCAGTATTCCTATGTTGATCTTCAGGGAATCTGATATATTCCTAAAGCAATGTCCACGTGCAGAAACAGGCAGTTTTACGCTGTTGTGGGAGTACATACTAGTATGATCTCTATGGACAGCAGTTTGGCAATATCAACCCAAATCACAAATGTACATACCATCTGACTCAGCAATTTCGCATCTAGTCTACAAGTAGATGCATGTGCAAGAAAAATGGCATATATCCAAGATTATTCATGGCATCCCTACATGTAATGGCAAAAAAAATTAGAAAAAGCATAAATGCCTATCAATATGGAACTTCCATACCATGCAGACATAAATGAGGCGGCTCCTTACATACTGACATGGGTAGATCTCCAAAATATATGGAATAAAAACAGCAAGGTATAAAACAGTGCATTTTATGTGCTGCCACTGGCATAAAAAAAATCTGTGGAAGGACAGTCAAGAAATTACTAACCAGGGTCGCCTGTGGAAGGGTGACCGGATGACTGTGGCACAGCAGTGACTTTTCAGGGTGACTTTTCACCGTGTATCTTTCATACTTAAAGAAAAAAATTAAGCCTTGAGAATGTGTTACCTATGCTAAATAAATACAAGAATTTAAAAAAACCCTAAAGCCTTTTTTTTGGCTCTAGGAATATCTATGATTCTCTCCCTTCATAAGGCAGACGGTCCAGCACTGACAGGATGGGTTCCGTGACAGTACAGGTCTGCAGCAAAACCACATCTGAAAACGTAGCTTCACAATTCATGGATGCCATTCTGGAATTTCATATGGAAAGTTGATTACATTGAGCATGAGGCAACAGCAGGTCTATACAGGACCGGAGGACATGGTGGCTTCAACATGTATATCCCCAGCCTGGTGGGTCTGGCTGAAGTGGCTGTCTAAGCAGGGACTACCTTTCTCCCTCATTGTTCCATGTAGCCCCGGGACAGTACTTCCTAGGTTGAGAGGATGATCTGAGACAGAGAAAAGAACTCTAGTTTCAGGTACCCCTGCCACATCTCTGCATCTAAGCCTCAGGTCAGGTCTATAATCTCAAGGAGCCCCCAGTTCCTTGGTTCTTAACTGTATGGGTCTCATGCTTTATCAACAATCCCAAGGCAGCAGGAACTTCTTTTTCAGACAGAGTCTGGCTCTGTCACCTGGGTTAGAGTGCAGTGGCATTAGTCTAGCTCACAGCAACCTCAAACTCCTGGGCTCAAGCAATCCTCCTGCCTCAGCCTCCTGAGTAGCTGGGACTACTGTTGTGCACCACCACACTTGGCCAATTTTTCTATTTTTAGTAGAGACAGGGTCTCACTCTTGCTCAGGATGGTCTCGAACTCCCCGGCTCAAGCAATCCTCCTGCCTTGGCCTCCCAGAGCCCAGCCAGGAACTTCTAACAAATGCAGTTATGAAGTGAGATATAGTACAAGTCTAACAAGTTATATCTGGGCTTCTCAGAGATGAATAATTCACTGGAGGGCAAGCTCGGGGGAGAAATGTTAAACCCAAGATACTAGAAGAGGTACTCTTTCAGCTGATGACAGTATAACTGACCATGAGGCTTTTAATGACCTATCCAACATCGCAGATCTTTCTGATTCTGAACTACAGATGAGGAGCCTAAGTTGGCCCCATACTTGTATCAGCAAAACAGATGACTGCATAGGATTTGTGAGAGTCTCACAATTTTATACCTTGTTTGACAGCTGCCACTGCAAGAGGAATTTGAGATTTATCAGTAGCTTTTGAAGCAAGTTAGGGCTGTCAGTTTAAGATGCTCAGCTGTACTTGGACTTGTCTCTGTTTTGTTTTGTTTTTCACTCACCATGACAAAATTTCCTTGTTCCATTAAGTGGTAGATGCTGATTACCTATCAACTCTAAACTAATTTTGTAGGTGATCTGTCAATTAGCACGGACTATGTCTTATGCTCGTTTCCCCGGTCAGAGACTCTCCTTGCAACATAAACACTGACATCTAAATGACACATGGATAAACACAGCTGAAGGACGGCTTCCAGATGCAGTTAAAGGATTACACTGCCATGGTATGTATTTTTCTTAACACTTGACTTTTTTAGAGGAAAATAACATTCTTACTTTCTGTTATACAGATTATAATTTAAGTTTCTAGAGAGCATGTCTTTCGGCTTAATTAGCACCTAACAAAGAATGTGCCAAAGATACCAAATGATTAATGCAATTAGGTCACATAGCTAACTGAGCTCTTTAGTTCAAATCTGAATCCTGATCCAGTTCCACTCATTGTGAATTAGATCTAACTGAAGCTCCTAAGACCAGATCTGAAACCTTTCATCTTCTACAGAACTATGAGCTCCTTACGAAAAGTAAAGACTGAGTTAAAGAACAAAGAAGGGGCCAGGCATGGTGGCTCACGCCTATAATCCTAGCATTCTAGGAAGTTGAGGCAAGAGGATCGCCTGAGCTCAGGAGTTCAAGACAAGCCTGAGCAAAGCAAGACCCCGTCTTTTACCAAAAACAGAAAAATTAGCCAGGTGTTGTGGCATGCACCTGTAGTACCAGCTACTTGGGAGGTTGAGGCAGGAGGATCACTTGAGCCCAGGAGTTTGAGGTTGCTGTGAGCTATGATGATGCCACTGCTCTCTACCCAGGGCTACAGAGTGAGAATCTGTCTCTAAATAAATAAATAAATAAAGGAGGAAAGGAATTGAGTTCCCCACCACCATATTCCTTCCCAACCATATCACACCACTTTCCCAGCCCTAAGCTGGATGGACCACTTTTTCCTCACCTGGAATACCATCTTGCCTTATCTCTGATATCCATGTTCACCATTTCCTCCCAGACCCAGGTCAAAAACAAGCTTTCCCTGGCTAATGTCATGCCAGACTGCCAGACTCCAGCCCCATGTTCCCTCTGCACTTGGCAGTGAAGCTATACCTGGAGGCTCATCGGTGGTGCTCCACAAGGGCATGCTGTGCCACAGTGCCCAGCACACAGCAGGCATTCACTGGGTATTGCTTTAGCGAAGGAAGGAAGGAAGGAACCTTGCCACCACTACCAATACCCTGTGTAGAGCTCAGCAGTTTCCAAAATGCTCTCAGATACACAGATGCATTTTCTTGTGTACTGTAAGCACTTAATCCATCAACTCTCACAATGGGAAGGGCTGAGAAGACAGCTCATTTCTAGTCTAAAGCAGTCATTTTGCAGATGAAGAGACAGAGGCCTGCATTGCCTGAGGAGTCCCAAAGGATCACACAGCTACCTGGTGGCGGAGCCTAAACCACCAGTGTTCCTCCCCCCATACGCCTCTGTCTCTTGCCTAGTAATAGTGTTCTTTCAGTTCCCGAGAGTAGACACTTACTAGACTCCAACAGACTTGAATGTCCAGCTGCTTACTCAGTATCTCTACTTTGATATCCAAAAATATCTCAAACTGGACAAGTTTAAAAGTGAATTCCTTATCTACCTCTTCTCACAATCTGCCCTCCTTCCAGGCTCCTCCATTTCAGTAAATGGGAATTCCACCCTTTAGTTGCTCAGGCCAAAAATGTGGGAGCTATCCTCAACTTCTCCATTTCTTTCACATGCTGCATCCAATCCATCAACAAATCCTGCTGGCTCCTTTCAAAATATACCCAGAATCCAACCACTTCCCACTCTTCCACTACATTACTTTGGGTTCAAGACACCAACTTCTCTTGCTTAGACTACTGCAGTAGCCTCCTAACCAGTTCCCCTCCTTCCACTCTTCCTTCAGTACAGCTTATTCTCAACACAGCAGCCAGAATGATCTTTTCAAAATATAATCATATCACTTATCTTCCTAGAAACCTCTAATGGCTCCCATCTCACAACTCACAATAAAAGCCAGTGGCCTATGTGATTTGCTCCTAATCTACTCGCACCCAGACAGCAGCTGTTTCCCCATCTCAGGCTGGCTTCCTTGTGTTTCTGGAATATGTATACAGGGTACACTCCTGCCTCAGGGCCTTTGCGCTTGCTGTTCTCCATGACTGGAATAAGCTTCCCCCAGATAAATGCTTGGCTCACCTCCTAACTTCCTTCAGGTCTTTGCTCAAATGTTACCTTTTCAGTGAGACCTTCCTTGACCACTCCCCTTCTCTGCTTAATTTTCTCTGTCTCTCCCTTGTCCATTGCCCAAAAGGTAAGCTCATTGTTTCAACCCCACTGCCTAGATAATTACCTGGCACATAGCAGGTATTCAAATATTTGTGGAATGAATGAATGAGTGAATGAATGAACATCCATACCTTTAGAATCTCTCAGTAATCTGAAAGCTAGAGGTCAGAGGGGGAAGACCCTAATTGAACTCTGGTCTCTCTCCTGCCCTGGGCCTCTCTTTCCCCACCTTCTTCTCAGGTCCAGTCCAACCCTTTACCATCAGAAACCATATCTGAGCTGGGAAGCAGGGGAGGACCAGGCACTTGTTGCTAGGCTGTTACAATTCCCAGGCCACCAGATGCAGAATTCTACGGGCTGCTAATTTTTTTCATTTTGGTATCCTGATATCTCACAAACAGAAGAGGTCAGAGATAGGTCAGGACTAAGTATACTACTTAACCTAAATAACAGTACTAACTCAGTAACAGAGGTGCTTTGAGGTATTTTCCAAGGAACAGTGCTAGAATTGTACTTATTTATCTAGCTACCCACCCCCTGATCCTTTTTTTTCTGAGACAGAGTCTTGCTCTGTTGCCCGGGCTAGAGTGCCATGGCGTCAACTTAGCTCACAGCAACCTCAAACTTCTGGGCTCAAGTGATCCTCCTGCCTCAGCCTCCCGAGTAGTTGAGACTACAGGCATATGCCACCATGCCCAGCTAATTTTTTCTATTTTTAGTAGAGACAGGGGTTTCCCTTTTGCTCAGGCTGGTCTTGAACTCCTGACCTCAGTGATCCTCCCGCCTTGGCCTCCCAGAGTGCTAGGATTATAGGCGTAAACCACCGTGCCTGGTGCCCCCCCCAATCTTTTTGCTATGGATTTCTAATATATACAAAAGTAGTAGTAATGAACTTCATGAATCTATTACCCAACTTCAATAATTACCAACATTTTGCCACCTTGGTTTCCGCTATTCCCTAATTGTCTCTGCAATTTCCACTAAATATTTCATCTAGCTGTTTTCTTGAGAACAGGTCTATATAAGACAGACCCTGACATTGTTGCCGCTGTGTTTAGCAACTGTCTTAATCAGTCTCTCTAGTCTTACCAGAAATATGGTAAAAAAAGAAAAAAGAAAAAGCACTTATACCCATTCCACCCAAGCAATGACTAAAAAAGGAAGTGTCTAAATTCCAGACTGTTTAAATCAAGGGACCTGCCCACTATCATGTTTGGAGGGCTTTGGGAAGGGGGTTGTTGTGGCTACAAAACGAATGCAGACAAGAGCTGTTTTTACTTCAATGTCCCTGATGCAGAATTTCTGAGAAAGTTAATTCAACTCAATTAAGTATTTACTGACTACCTGCTAAATATGAGGGACAGGATTAAAATGACAGAAAGTAAAGAAAACCCAGCCTCTGTTCTTAAGGGAAGTCACGGGGGGGTGGTAGTGGTGAGAGAAGTATACAAATAACTAAAATACAAAGCAGAATATGTTCTCTGCCCTAAGAAAAAATAAGCAAATCTAAGGCAAAAGCTCCTTTTCTTTTATCCACCCACAGAGGTTGCAAATGCCAGTATATACCCCTTCTTTAACTCTAGTTTTGCCCTCTGCTGTATTTATTGTTGTACAGCCAATAAGTACATTATAGGAGCCCTGGGAATTTGGTGACCCACAGAGCAGACTTTTTTGTCATTGTTTTTGGTTTTTTGTTTTTTTTTGAGACAAGGTCTCACTCTGTCACCCAGGCTGGAGTGCAGTGGCCTCATCATAACTTACTGCAACCTCAAACTCCTGGCTTCAAGCAATCCTCCCCCAGCCTCGGCCTCCCACAGTGCTAGGATTACAGGCGTGAGCCACCTCACCTAGCTAGAATAGAGTTTTGGATGTGTAATGTTAATGTCATATTTTGGGCAGGGAGCAGTGGCTCGCGCCTGTAATCCTAGCACTCTGGGAGGCTGAGGCGGAAGGATTGCTCAAGGTCAGGAGTTTGAAATCAGCCTGAGCAAGAGCGAGACCCCGTCTCTACTAAAAATAGAAATAAATTAATTGCTCAACTAAAAATATATAGAAAAAATTAGCCGGGCATGGTGGCGCATGCCTGTAGTCCCAGCTACTCGGGAGGTTGAGGCAGAAGGATCACTTGAGCTCAGGAGTTTGAGGTTGCTGTGAGCTAGGTGGATGCCATGGCACTCTAGCTGAGGCAAGAGAGTGAGACTGTGACTGAAAAAAAAAAAAAAGTCATACTTTGCTACTGACCATCCAGTCTTCTGTGGGAGGTGACTGGAAAACAATGGGGCTTATTCAATGCCGGCAGAGGCTGACACTCAAAGCATTCTACCCTGAGGGCATATACAGCAAGCAGCTTCATAAACAGGATAGGATAGGAGTGCTTCCAGGGACGCAGCTAGATAGATTCTGAAGGGTTTCTTAGGGCTCTCTCCTTGCTACCTAAAGGACTGAGATCTTGGTGATCTATTACCAGAAGCCATCAGAATTCTACAGAAGAGTGTAGTTCTCTGGAGAAACCAAAGAGGCTGATGAGGTTTGGATGGACAGTGCTATGTAGGAGAGCAGCAGGGTCATTCAGGTGGCTCTGGAGTAGACCATGGGAGAGTGGGGGAAGAAAGGCACAGAGGTGGGATGGGAGGGAGGTTTACATTGTAATTAGTTTGTTATCAAGATTGGTGAAAAGAGGATGGTTAGGGAGACAAAAAAGAGGAAGGCAAGAAGGAGAAGGCACCCAAACACAGGGAGAGGGGAAGGGTGAAAGATGACTCTGGCAATCACTGATGAAAATAATGGAGGAAGCTGAGAGGCAGGAACTCACAGGATATTGGGCAGGGGTGTGAGAGGTCTTAGAATGGGATGGTGGTTATGAAGGATGAGTTCATGTTAGGATGGAAGGGGCTCATTGTACTGAAGCTGAGCACATCAGGAGGCCACCAGATGAAAGGCTAATTAGATGAAGGTTTCAGGTAACAGAATGCGGCTGAGTACAGCAGAAGTGCAGGGAGAGCTAGACCACTGAGAATGAAAATAGGAAGGAATCACAGGATGAAAGAGGACTGGGCTAAAGGGTTTTAGAGTATATGGACAGATGGATTCCTGGGGCTAAGGGACTTAACCAGATGACAGGATTTGAGGGAAAGTGCTAGTGAGGTGGGAGACACCTTAGGATGAGTGAGATCACAGGGTGAGGACTGGGAGCTCCAAGGACTCAGAGTGAGAAGATATCAGGGCAAAGGATGAAAAGCAGTATTAAGGTTGACATGCTACCCCAAAATATGGCAATTTGAGGAAATGACAGAAGGTCACTCTCACGTTCCCTGGCCCTTCTCCCCTGAATCAGTTCATAAAACCCTCAGGTGAGAGGTGCCCTCACTATACCCAGAGGAAAGGAGCAATCTTATCTCTAAAGACACAGGGTCACAGAGAAGAATCTGAACAAACAGGCCTTACTAAGTTTTCCCCAGTTTATTACCATTAGATCATACCCTTTTTGCCCTGTTGTATTTTTCCACAACTACCCACTCTTGATCAAACCTAGCATGAAAATAGCAAGTTTAACCATTTCTTCAGGTCTTTATTTCGTTATGAGGATTCTTGTGTCATATAAAACTTACATTAAATCTGTATGCTTTTAGCTGTTGGGGAACTTATGAAAAAGAAAATCTATATACTTTTCTCTTGTTAATCTGTGTTTTGTTATAGGGGCCTAAGCCATGAACCTAAAAAGATATTTTGCCTTCCCTACAAGATGCAGGGGTCTCAGGGGATATAGGGTCAAAAGTCACGAATAATAGGATGAAAAAGTCACCAAGCCATTGGGCAAAGGGTCATGAAGTGAGCTGATGTTGGATGCAGGAATTATTAGAAAATAAGGAACAAGGGGTTGGGGTTGATGTGGAAAACCAGGTAGGTTTAGAGGCAAGAAAGACAAGGAATGGTTTTTTTTTAAGATTGTGGGTTCCAATCCCAGTTCTGCTACCTTAGCTATGTTTCTGGTTTGTTTATGTAAAACCAAACTGAAAAGAAAAAAAAAAAAAGTGGAAAGGGGAAATTGTAGTGAATGAATGGGTAAATGAGAGGTAAACTTACAAATATACAAAGCTTGGCATACAGTAGGTGTTCAGTGAGCCAAACAGTATTAAGGCAATATTGGGGTAAAGAACCAGAGCAGTGAGGCCACAGCAGAGATAAGAGGATAGGGATTCTAAAATGTCAGTAGAAGAAAGATAATGCAAAATATGGGCCACATGTTCATTGTCTGTTGAATCCCTAGCACCCAGGATAGAGTAAGACCCACAGGAGGTTCTCAGTAGTAACAACAGTTTATACTTAAGGAGTCCCACGTGCCAGGCATGGTGCCAAGTGCTTTACATGTGTTATCTTAGGCATTACTATTATCCCCTCTTAGCAGAGGTGGAGACTGAGGTTCACACAGGCTAAATGGCAAAAGTCCCATAGCTAAAGAGCCAGAGGCAGACTGGAACCTAGGTTTCTTACATCAGTGCCCCGAGCTGAAGCACTCTGCTATATTGCTTTGCAAACATGTTAACAGATGGGGCCTGATCAAGGGAAATGGACATGCACTAGTGAGAGTGTAGGGCATCATGGGAATGAGGGAATAAGATTCAAAAGCCAGTGGGCCCTGGGTTGAGGTAACAAGAGTAAGCTTGTAGGGTGGAGTATAAAAATGACTGCAAACAATTATCATCTTGACTGAAAATTGCAGAATTTCACAACTGGAAAGAAACTCTGAGATCATCCAACCCAACTACATCACGATAATGACGAGAAACTGAGGCCAAGAGTGATGAAGGGACTTCTTCCAGGTTCCCAAAGCACAACAGTGGGCAGAGCTGGGACATCAACCTGGGACCACAAACTCAATCCATAATTCTTTGATGCCTCCAATTATTGCTACTTCATATTTCTCTCTATACCCTCCTTAGCACCAGAAAGGTGCTGGGGCACTTGTAAGTCAAGTGCTGATTGACAATGGAGGGCTGAGAGTGCAGAGGGATGCCAGTGGGGGTGATTTTAGGATGAAAGGAGAAAATGAAATGAGGGTATGTGGTCATGGGGCAAAGATACTGAGAGTTACTTTGATGAGTGGGTGGGAAACTACTGGAGTATGGCTTAGGAGTTGCCAGGAGAGTTTTGAGCGGTGTCACCAAGTTTGTGGGGAACACAACGTAGAGTCGTTGGGGTTACTGGGCCAGTGGGGTCACCGAGGTTTGGGGGTCACCAAGAAAGAGTGTGGGGATCTTGGGGTCATGTGAGTCACTGGATTATAAGCGAGGGAGTCATGGGTTGGTGGGTCCCTGAGAGGAGCTGAGGAAATTCCTGGATTAGCAGTCAGTGAGTAATAATTAAGGGTTACCTGGTGAGGTCTTGGGGTCAGTGGGTGGGGTGTGGGGTCACAGAGGTGGAGACGGGCGCAGTCACGGGGTGGGGTTTGGGAGTCATGGGGGAGGAGTCGCAGGGCGGAATGGAGGGGCAGGGTCCCTGGGTGGGGGAGGGGCCCGGCCGCCGTCCAGCGGCCCGGCCGCCTGGCTAGGACCGGAGGCGGGTGGGTACGCCGGGCTCGGGACCTTCCAGGGCCCTGCGCCCGCCCAGCCTCCCGACCTGGACACAGTGGACCCACTCTTCCCGCAGCCACCAACCTGACAGCCCCCGAGGGCGACTCCGCAGACAGACCGCCATGCACCGGGCCCCGCCACCAGCGCCGGCCCCGCAACCCGCCTGCGCCATAGCCCGCCCGCCCGCGCGCAGCTTGCCTCGCGCGATATCCAGGTTCCAGGGCCGCCGCAATTTCCTCTCCTCTCGGAACGCCTCTACCGGGCCCCGGAACCCGTATGGAAAATACAGCGCACGCTCCACCCCGCCCCCCTTCGCCGCGGCGGCCGTCCCACTTATCCCGGTTCCGGGGCCCCCGAAGCCCGGGCGGCTGGCATCCGAACCGAGCCCCTCGGAGCCCCGCCCCGCCCCTCGGCCGGGGTGACGCACGGCCCGCGAGGGCGAGCGCCCAGGGAGGGCGTGATGACGTAACGACGCCCGGGTCAAGGCCCGGGCGCGGCTGCGAGCTCAGGGGTCGCGGTAGCGGTCGGGAGCCGCTACCTGTCCCACCCGGGGACTCAATCCACCTGAGACCTGAGGCGGGCGGGGAGGCCCCGAGGGTCCTGCGCCGTCTCGCCTGCGGCCGGCGGCCAGAAGGTGCGCTTCGGAAGTAGGAGGGGAGGACCAGAGGGACAGGGTGTGAAGGCAGCCGTTCCCGCGTGTCCCACTCCTCGCGCTGGGGCTGCCGACTGTCCTTCGGCTCAGAGCCCCCAGGCTTCACCCCGGCCGCCGCGGTGCGCCCTCAGCACGAACTGTGCGTTACGCTCCCGAAGCGCTTTAAGGTGCGCGGTCCGCCAGCTTTGCCTACTGATCTTCGAGCCACCCTTTGAAGGAAGCAATTGCAGGTATTAATAGCTCCTTATTGAAAAGGACGATATCGAGGAGCAGTGAGGGACTGCCTCCTTAGGGAGGGCGCCCTGACGGTCCTCTTGGGTTCTCAGTCTGTTCTCCGCCAGCCCCGCCCCCGGCCTCAAAACCAGCTACTCCCTCTCGTAGGCTTGCTTCAAGGTGATCAAAACCAAGCCCTTTTACTATTTCCCCTTCTTAGCAGGGAGGGGCTGCGATTAGCGAATTTTCGGAAACCTGAGGGAAAATTAAAAGGGAGTGAGCTTTAAAAGGTATAAAATTAAATAAAAAAGGGGAATTTGATAAGGAACTGGTAAAGATTGTCTCTTAGGGGAGGAACAGGGTGCCTGGGGAAATAAAGTAAGAAACTTCGCCCTCTCTACCCTTTCAGATTTTAACTCATTTCTTTTGTATCTTCCTCCCCAACAATTTAACTTAATAATTTTAAAAGGAAGTAAACTAGAAACATTTACGAAGTACTGGGTTTGGGGCCTATGGTCGTTAAAGATGTCTTTGGGAGCACAGACATCCTGTTCCTCTCTTCCCTGTCTGAAGAGCTTAACCAGAAAGCCCCCCTTTAAATCTTAGACATCTCGTTTTCCCCATCTTGGGCATTTCTTTTTAGAGGCGGGACTGGGACCAGAGTTCTCAGTTTAGGTAGGCAGTAAGTGACAATTGATGGTCCATTCCTATGATTAATAATCCTTTGTTTTTTTTCGAGATGGTCTTGCTTTGTCGCCCAGGCTGGAGTGCGGTGGGTGCAATCATATAGCTCACTGTAACATCCAACTCCTGGGCTCAAGCAATCCTCCCGCTTTGGCCTCCCAAAGTGCTGGGGATTACAGGCGTGAGCCACCGTGCCCAGCCAATGATTAATCCTTTATATACTTCCTGGTATAGGAATAAACAGCCTGATCACTATAGTGTCACTTTTCTGTTCCTTTTTGGTGGAAGTTTAACAAGTTATTGCCCACAGAAACATCTTATAGAAACAAAAAGTATAGTGTGAACAGCAGGGAATAGAACTCAGGATGTACTTGAGTTTGTCCCTCACAACCTCCAAACCATCTTTTTTCCACAGTAAAAAATACATTTGTCCTTTTGTACATTCCCTGCAAATCCTAATCTGATGTCAAATCACCTTTGCCATTACACATTTAACAAAAACTGTGGGAAAACAATGTCTGAAACTGAAATATGATTCCAATGGTGGGTAATTTTAGATTCTCAGGAGAGTTTGTAAGGAAAATATTTTGGGGTGGAGTATTGAAGATCATTTCTAGCAGCTTCTTCCTATCCTCACCTCTCCACATGTATAGGCTAGTGATCTTCAGACATTTTTAAAAATGGACCCCATAAAATAATTTTTTTTTTTTTTTTTGAGACAGGGTCTCACTCTGTTGCCTGGGTAGAGTACAGTGGCGTCAGCCTACCTCACAGCAACCTCAAACTCCTGGGCTCAAGCGATCTTCCTGCCTCAGCCTCCCGAGTAGCTGGGACTACAGGCATGTGCCACCACTCCGGGCTAATTTTTTGTTTCTATTTTTAGTTGCCTGGCTAATTTTTTCTATTTTTAATAGAGATGAGGTCTCGCTCTTGTTGAGGTCTCCCCATAAAATAATTTTGAAGAGCTATTTACCCCTTGTTCATTTTTAAGTTGATACCTAAATTTTCTTTCATTAATCTAAATACTTGTAGAGGCTATAATTTCTGACTTTTTGCAAATTTTGACATCTTAAACTAAAAATGGTTACATCATTCTGAAATGTATCCAGTGGATTCCAAATACCCTAAAAATTTGATGCCCATTATCATCCATTTAAAAATATATGAACAAGCTTTTCTTTAACACAAATTGTATATGGTTTGTTTTCTTCTTGAACTCCTAATTCCATTCACTTCCTGTAATTATTAGTATACAATTTACTAAACACATAAAAATATTATACATTTTTATAACTCATGAAACCTAAAAAGTACAATTTTTATTGAAAATGCATCGTAGTGAGAAATATGGTGTTTTTCCCCAATTATTTCAGGTATTCATGGATGAATATTATCTAATTGTAGAAGGAGATAAAGTGCAACATCAATTCTCTACCTGTTTTTTATTTTTATTTATTTATTTTTTTGAGACAGAGTCTTGCTCTGTTGCCCAGGCTAGAGTGCCGTGGCATCAGCCTAGCTCACAGCAACCTCAAACTCCTGGGCTCAAGCCATCCTCCTGCCTCAGCCTCCCGAGTAGCTGGGACTACAGGCATGCACCACCATGCCTGGCTAATTTTTTCTATATATTTTTAGTTAGCCAGTTAATTTGTTTCTATTTTTAGTAGAGATGGGGTGGGGTCTCCTTCTTGCTCTTGTTGGTTTCAAACTCCTGACCTTGTGCTGATCCAGCGGCCTTGGCTTCCCAGAGTGCTAGGATTACAGGTGTGAGCCACCATGCCCGGCCTGTTTTTTATTTTTATAGACACAATGTTGAGAAGCCTTGTTCACATAATTGGAAAAGGGATAGATTTGTTACAGTGATATTGCTTAAGTTCAAAGACTCTCTTTGAACACATCTCTCTTATTATATGCCTACAATTACAAAGTGATCTATTATTAAATACTATTAAATAGAGCCCTTTGATTATATTAAAAGAAAAGAATTAGAAGCCACTCAACTTACAAAAGGATTTATCTAGTAGAGTCTCAGTTTCAGTCTTAATAAAAATGATTATTAATTATCTGTGACCTTTTCACTTAGAGGCACCTTGTTAATCAGATATTGATTTCCATACTCCTTTGCCAACACAATAATTTTTAAAATTTTTTTCTTCTTTTTCAGAGACAGGGACTCACTATGTTGCCCAGGCTGGTCTCAAACTCCTGGCCTCAAGTGATCCTCCTGCCTTGACCTCCCAAAGTGCTGGGATTACAGGCATGAGCCACTGTACCTGGCCTCAACACAGCATTTTTTGATAAAATTCTCTTATTATATGTTTTCGGCATCTTTTTGGTAAAATATTAAAGTACAGATTTGTGCATTCGCTGTATAGAAAACAATTGCCATTTGTGGAATTGGCAAAGCCAGTCTTAATTTCATACCAATTAGCCAAATCAGATTTACTTTCTGTTAGGAAAAAGTGTGAATTTTATTCTTCAGTTTAAATAAATATGTTAACAGTCATTTTATTTCTTTATTTGTATTTTTATTTTTTTGAGACAAAGTCTCACTTTGTTGCCAGCTAGAGTGCCATGGCGTCAGCCTAGCTCACAGCAACCTCAAACTCCTGGGCTCAAGCGATCCTTCTGCCTCAGCCTCCCGAGTAGCTGGGACTACAGGCATGCGCCACCATGCCCGGCTAATTTTTTCTATATATTTTT
>CAUYPO010111607.1:0-65521 GCA_963574435.1 Cheirogaleus major
TGGGTATATACAAACATAATGAGTAAGATGTGCAACGTATGGGGTATGGTCATGCTTGAGGCTCTGCCTCGAGGGGGGAGGGGGGCATGGGCAATATACATAACCGTAATATTTGTACCCCCATAATATGCTGAAATAAAAATAAATAAAAATAAAAAAAAATGAGATCATACGAAGCAAGTTTTCATGATTGTGATTAAAGGATCATAAGCCAATGTCACACCCTTTCTTTGTGTGTTGTGGCCATGTTGCCGTCTCTGTGAGAGGAATCGCTCAGTCCTTGGTTTAAGAACAATGGACAGTAGTCTTAATATATTAAGTCGACCTGCTCCTCTGAGAAAGGAAAATCTTCACCTAGTAGCATATGAAGAACCAAGACCTGATAGGGAGTTTTTCTGAGTGTTTTCCATAGTAGGTCAAATCTCAATGAACCTTTCCGTGGTCATGAAAAACTTTGGTGTTCATCAACATACCCCAGCACCTAGCACACTGCACAGTAGGTTCATAAATGGTTAAATTAAAGTAACCCCTTTGGGTGATATTAAAAATAAGGACCTGCCCTAAATGGCTCTGGATATCTTTTCTTAAATAAAGATTTCAGGGTGCTGATATTGCAGAAGGCTCCAAGTCAAATTTTTCTTCACATACCAGAAGCCCGGTTATCACTCATCATCTAAATAATGAGCTTGTACTCTCTCTTAGAAAAAGAGATGGACATAAATTGTGTGTGTTAAATGCTGTTTTAAAGGAAGTCTCCTCTGGACATATGTACAATTTTCTCAGAAAGATAAAATCCCCATCATTGCAACAAATGGAGTAAGAAATGTTTTCAAAGTTGTTAGGAGACTATTTCTCTGCAAGCTGGGCCTGCTGGCTGCGGACTGCTTCACCTGAGGAAGGGAAAGGGCTTGTTTGCTAGACCCACTTCAAAAGAGGTGACAGAGCTACAGCTGGATGTGATCACCAAAAGTCATTTCACATCTGAAGCAGGTGGTAAAAGGAATCAAAACTCCTTCCCTCGGTCCTAGGGAAAATGGTTTTGGGTCCTGCCGTGAGGAGGATGGACATTCAGTTCATCTCTGACATAAGAGAAGAGAAAGATCATTGCCCACGTATGGCTGGCACCAATGTGTTGACCCTTGAAAGTGGATTAATCTTGTTTTGAAAATAAACTTTTAAAAAGTGTCAGAATAACTTACTGAACTCTAGGTCACTCGGTGTCTAGAAACTTCTACCATATTTATACTTTAAAAGATCCTTCCAAACAGGCCTAGGCTAGAGGAGGGAATTTCTCTGAGTTGGCAGATCAGAGAAGAAGGAATCTGTACAACGGTGTCTGCTTTAGGCTGAGTCCTCTTTGGATGTGCTGGGTGTGAAGGAAGGAAGGCCAGTTATGACACGAGCCCCCTTAATTACATACAAGGATGGAGCCAGATTAGCTATCCTGTCACCTTGCAGTCTTAATAAGCTTCTACTTTTGCTAGGATGAATGAATTTATTAGATACCATTCTGCGGAAAGTTTTTGATGTGAGGCGGCAGAGAATCGTAAAAAGCTATGTAGTGAAGAGATTCTGTATCATCAAAAGAGAGAAATGCTTTGAATCTCCTAATGTATTTTGGTGTCATGTGATTCAGTCAAAGCACTGAGCAGGTTTCTCTGGTTCTCAGTGGTCACCTGCAGAAAGATTTACAAACTGACCTCTCCATCCAGAGTTTCCCATCGCGGGCAGCAGGACTGAGGCCCCTAGCATGGCCTGAGACAACAACCTGGGAATCTTCCTTGGCTTCTCTTTTTTCCTTAGTTTCCCTATGCTAATCACTGCACCCAATCCAACCCTCAGTCCTGTTGATTCTGTTTCCTCCTATTTCCTGAGCACATGTGCTTATCTACCATTACCTCCATCACAGCCTCTGAGTTAGGCTAATGGATTGCTAGTTGGTGTCTCCTCTAATTTATTCTTTAAATTGTACCCAAAGAGCTCCTTCAAACTAAAGGCCTAATTTTGTCACATTCTTATTTAAAACATTTTACACCTAAGTGGACATATAGGAATAACATTTATCGGGTGTCGGACAGATGGAGGGAGAGGAGATGGGTATATACATACATAATGAGTGTGATGTGCACCATCTGGGGGATAGACATGCTTGAAGTTCTGATGGGGGGACAAGGCAATAAATGTAACCTAAGCATTTGTGCCCCCATAATATGCTGAAATAAAAAAAGAGAAGGAATTGCAAAAACAAAAACAAAAACATTTTAGTATCTTCCCATCTAACTCCCTGGCATGACATGCAAGGCCTTTCAGGATCTAGCCCCTGACACCTGTTCAGTGCCATCTCTTGCCTCCCCTCCCCCTTCCTGATTCTTCCTGCCCCAGCCCCTCTGAACTGTGTGCAGGCCACAAAAGATCTACCTTTCCTGTCACCTGTGGGTCTTTGCACAAGCTACACCATCTGTTGAGATGGCCTTTCTCCCTTCTCCCGATTTACTCCCACTTATCCTTGATGTCTAGTTTAGACATTGATCCCTCTGCAAAGCTATACCTGACCCTGAGGGCTAGATCAGATGCCCCACAATGTACACCCCAAAAAAGTGGCGTTATTTCAGTCTTCTCACCATATTTTAGTTGCTTATTTACTGGATATTCTCTGTATACTAAAGATGTAAATTTACTGAGAGCAAAGATTGCCTCACACACTCCATTATATCCAAAGCACCTAGGAGTAGCGTAGGACCTAAGTTAATATTTACTGAGCAGATGAATTAGCATTCCTAGCAGATCAAAGCCTACGACGTTATTTCTCTGCAGCCTCTGGGAATGGCATAAGAAACAAATGGTCCTCAGAGGACATTTCCAGCTTCGAAATTCCAGGAGTCTATGAGGGCGCTGACGACCTCAAGCAGAAGAGAAATATCACAGAATTCAGAAAAAAAGAAGAAAGCAGAATTGCCAAGATTCAAAAAAGGAAGTTGTTTCCCTTCAATTTTGCCTCAAGCCAAAGTTTCATGTAGTTTAATTTCAGTTTCTTGTATGCTCTTGATACTTTATGCTGATCTAACTCTGTGTGGGGTACCAGTATCACTAATCCCTGGCCCAGATCTTTAATAAATTCTTTTAAAAATGCATCTTGGCTATCCTCATCTGCCCACAGTCTCAATCTGCAATCCTCTGACAGAAGGAAGAATGGGAAATGATTTTTGGATTCACCAAGGATAAGACCATGTTCATGTCTCCAAGATAATTTTCATTTTTGAAGACAATATCATATTTCCATCCATTAAATCATCAAGATTTTCTTTGCTATGTAATTTATAAAAGATAACCTCATAAATACAGATGAATATTAGATTTCTAAATGCTCACTATTTGGTACTTTTTAATGTTTTAAGAATTATTTACATACATATCTTCAAGATGATTGTTTTTCCACTCTTCACAATTGTTTTATCTTTTTAAAGGACTGTTGAGTGGGGGAACAATCCTTCTCTCGATGTTGATGATGCTGTTGTTTGAGCATATGATTTGTGTATGTTGGAAGTAGTATCTCTACTTTTATTTCTAAAAGTTCAACACTTGGAGAGGAATTTGATATTCATTGAAGCACTGTGGGAACTTAAGCAAGTGTGTTTCTGACTTCATTAGGTAAATCTTTGGGAAAATTTGAATCAAGATAAATTAATTAGTAATGGCAATAAGTTTCATCACCATCTTAAGCAAAATAAACAAATTTACTTTATCCGAGAAAATTATTTCTCGGATCTGCCCTTAATGGAAGAAGAAGTCTATTAAAGTATGGTTTGGATACTGAGGTAGCACGATTTCTCTTGAAATCTCTCATACAGATTACATTTTTATGGGGAAACACCAGGAGAAGATTAGAATATGTGTCACAAATTAGAATGAAATGGAGGATTTAGGACCTATTTGTTTTATTCGAACTCTCTTCATGTAGACACCTCCACACTGGCTATGACAGGGGCATGGAACTCCCAAAGATGACACCTCTGACTTCTACACCAAAAAATTTAAAGGAACTCACAGACTGCTAAGGCCGACAGACTGGAAGGGCAAGCTCCAGTGGGAAAGGCTGGAGATATTAGAGCCTGGGCTTTGAGATTGCTCCCTCTAGGTTTGAATTTTACAAGTTCTATGACTCTGGGCTCATTTTTTTTTTTTTTTTTACTTTTTGAGCCTTAGTCTCTTTGTTGGTAAAATGAGTACCCAAATACCAGGCTTGAAGGACAGTGATGAGGATTAAATAGGACTGGCTATATAATTTGTGGGGCCCAGTGTAAAATGAAAATACGGGGTCTTTTGTTCAAGAGGCAAGAAAACAAAACGCTGTTAAAGGTACTAAAAGTAGAAATCTTTTTCCTTTCTTCCTAATCTCTCTCTCCATTGGTTGCAGTGTTCTTTATTTGTCAAGTTGTGCTTTCTGGCATGGGGATTCACCCAACCACAGTTTTAGTCTATGGGGATTGACCCCTCCTGGGAAACTCCCTTCCTCTGGGCCTCCTGCCCCAAGTCAAGATAGACTGGGTACCCCTAAGGGATTGCCACCTGGCCGCTGAGATGTGTGCTCAGTATCTGGAACTGGGGTGGACAAAAGCTCAGCAGCCACCCACTCAATGTGCCATGGCACTAGCAGCTTGGGGCAGGAAAAGCTGCTGCCATCTCCTACCCAGGGACACCAGGGATATGTGCCTGTCTCTGCTCTTTCTTGTGTGTGTGCTCGGATCCCGGCTGTGGGGGGAGGCTCTCAGCAGTGACTGGGCAGGGCCCCGCCAGCAGTGAGGAGTGTAAGGCTGAGAACCCATTCCAGGGAGGAGGGAAGATGGCCACAGTTAGGACTGCATGTGAACTGAGTCTCCATGGTTCCATGCTCTACTGTCCCATACACTTCACTTACGAAACACAAATTCAATAAAATTATTGAGCATTTCAAGAAGGCCGCTGTGGAACACTAAACCCCAAGCCCAGGGCTCTTCTCAGAGCAGGGACCTGTGCAACTGTACTGGTCGCACATCCACAAATCCCACCCTGGGGTAATGGCAATACTCTAAACCCCTGGCACAGAGCAGACACTACAGGGTTACACTTGGTGGCTATAGAGCAATGCAGGTCAAGATGACACATAGTATTTTAAATTAAGTATTTTACAGAGTTAAATATAAGTTTTAAAAATTAAAATGTTTCAAACATCACCCCCCACCCTGATTTAGACCTGCAGGTGCTGCCCCAAGACCTCCACCAAAGCCCATGTAAGGAGTTGAGCCCTTGAGGACGGAAGAAAAACTATCCTTTGGAAAAAATAAAATGGAAATCATACTTAAAAAAAAAAACAAAGGACCTTCATCCAAGGGCCATTACTGATAATGCAGCCTTCTTAGTGAAGACTGAACTACTGGACAGCTTGAAATGCAAGCACTTACTGGCCAGTGCCAGTTGGACACTGGAAAAGCATCTCCCAGTAAGGTTTTAGGACTCTAAGTACACAGATGGCACCTGTATTGGTAGAACGATGCTCAAATAACAATATTTACTTATGAGTCAGTGGAAAGGCAGAGTAAAAAGTGCTTGATTTTGGTTTCGGGTGTGAATGAGCCTTAATTGGGAGTCAAATTGAGGGAAGGGGAGGCATGTGGGGCTGGATTAAAAAGTCCACGTAAGGTTTATTGAGACTGTAAAGAAATGATCGGCATGAATGCTTAAACATCCTGTCAACACCCTGTCTCTGGGGACACGGACACTCATCTAGTGATGTTGGCATGCATACCAATTTGACTTAGCAGAGGCAAAGGGTATAGATTGTTAACAGTCGACTCTGGAATAATGCATACATGCTCCACCACTGGAGAGACGGCAACCAGTGGCATAGCTGGTGACGCTCATGGGGAATGTTTGGATTACTACAAAGCCTCCTAACATAAATATCATGACATCACTACCCTGCTTGAAATCTACTGGCTTCTGGTTGCCTGAGAATAATCTAAACCCCTTGAATTACAAGGTCCTTCATAATCTGGTTTGCTCTGCTTCCTCCTTCACTCCATGCTCTGTATTCTTCGCTGAACTTCCTCTCACCTCTTGGCTCCTGCTGCTTTTCTCAGGAACATCTTCTCTTCCACCATGCTCCCCTTCCTCAACAAGTTCCATAAGTCCTTTGGTTCATAACCTAAACATCACTTCCTCAGGGATGGAGACCTTCCCTTATCCCAGGTCGGGTAGTTGCTCCTCGTCTGTGCTCCATCGGTGCCCTGTAAGTCTATCAGAGCACTTTTCATGTTGCCTTATATGTACTACAGGGGAGTAGGGATCATACCCATCATGACAGTCTTCCTACCTAGGTTCACCCTCTAGAGTCTGGCACATAGTAGGCACTCAGTAACTATGGGTAGAATGAATGAAGTGATAAATGCTCTTTTCCTACAGCCTAAGGAGTATAAAGAAGCTCAGTGTCTGCACATCACTAAGGCAGATTTTCTATGTGGTTAGCACTGTAGTCGGGTGAAGTAACAGTGAAGTATATGATGTGGATGTAGACACAGTTCTTTTGTGGAGCTGGGCTGTCACTCAAGCTATATAGGTGATGGCAGAGTTAAAGAACTGTTTCAGATAGATGTGGCTTTCCCATGGACGTGCCTAACTGGAATGGCACGCCTGGGGCGGGGGTTGGGGGAGTGACGAAAGAGTGAAGACGTTAGGTTGACTCTGATTAGGCAAAGAGTTTCAACTGATGTGACTGTCTTTCAGAAGGTTTTGTCAGGCCTGGGACAGGGCAGTAACAAGATGAAAGTCTTTCCATAGTGTCAGACAGTTTTAATCTCAAATGTCTGTATAAGGAATTAACAGCAGGAGTGACATGGAAAACAATTATGATGAAATGAGGCTATGTATCAGCATTTAGGATTATGTGCATGGCACTTCAGAAATCATGGTACAAGTCTGAAGACATACACCCACGTTATATCATGCCCGATTGAGGAAGTTCTGGAGACTTCCATCAAAGGCCTATTACACTGAAATGCTATTGAGTTTCTATGTAAAGGCTGACAATAGACAGCTCACATAATAATCTGACTCTTTTTCCTTTATTCATTCAATAAATGTTTAGTGATCACTCACAGTGCACCAGACCCTGTTTGTGATACTAGGAATTCAGCTGTGAATAAGAGAGACCATTTATGTACTGTCTAGAGCAGAACTGGCTGATAGATACATCTGTAATGATAGAAATTTCTATTATCTGCACTGTCTAATACAATAGCCACTGGCCACATGTGGTTATTGCACACCTGGAATGTGTCTAGCTTTACGGAGGAACTGAATTCAAAATCTCTATTCTATTCAAAATCCCAAACTCTGCGTGATGGGCCGTGTAGGCTCCCCTTCTTGCATCTCGCCCATTGCATTGTCAATGCAAACTCTGACAAAATATTTGTGGTTTCTTGGAAAACTTGTCTTCATTTCTCCTCTGTGTCTTTGTTTGTTAATTTCCTTTGGTCTAAGATAAACCAATGCCTACCAACACTCCCACCCCTAGATCACTTCTATTCCCAGTGGAGCCACAGCCTTCATGAAGCCTTGTCCCCACCCCTCAGTCAGTTCCCATAGACCTCCATGCGTATCTCCATCATAACACTACCATATATTATATATAATCATTTTTATACTTTGGAAGCAGTGAGCATAGCAAGTATGGGCACAAACTTTAGGGTCAGAGTTCCTGGGTTCAGGCACACAAGGGATTACTGACAAGTAATTCATTTTCTTACTTTATAAATACTAATCATCAAATGTATATATAATTGCCAATTACAACATTAATCTAACTCTAGCTAAAAACCATAGAAATGTAATAGCCATAGAAACTTTGAATAGCCTTTATTGCCTCATCAGGCATGAGTGAGTGTTGTCAATAAGAATTTTTGAATTGTTGATTATAACTGATTGCCCTATAAGGACCCCATCACTGCTCTTGCGGAGCCTTAGCTAATGTCAAGGAAAAAAGGTCATCAGTTAAATTTGCATGTATTCTAAACTTGTGTGTTAACAATTTCTGGTTCTAAATAAGTTCAGAAAATACTTTCTAAAAATAAGCAGTAAAAATGAAGGCATTTACAATTAAGTCAACCAACCAGACAATTTACTCTAAGGAGGGTACCTGAGTAGCTTTTTCCTTGTTCATTGTAGACCAAATGGAACTCTTAATGTCAGAAGTTTGTCAATTTGCACATTCACCTGGCTTTTGAGAGGATGGAAAGTCAGTGTTGTTCCTTATTATTTTTGCTATAAAGGTTTGGCATTTGAATTATAGGGTCGACTGTGAGAGTTCATTATAATCCAGCTCCCTTCCTGCTGCAGTTACAATGCCATATCCATTATCGCACACAGATAAGAAGAGCTCTTATTACAAAAGATTTCCAAGGCAGGAAATTCAATCCTCTGATACCCTCCCCACTGAAAAATGGTCCTTCCTGTGCAGTCTAAACCAATCCTTTTTTGCTGGAGATTGTTAAATCCATTAACTTTCATTCTATCCTCTGGAGAGATAGGGAACAGTGTCCATCTTCTGAATAATAATAACTTCATATTGAGAATGTTATGAACTGCTTGATACAAAGAGGACAGGTTTGGGTCATGAGCAGATGTTTTTGATTCTGTTATTCTTTTCCCAATCTGTAAAATGCACACACTAAAGCTTTTCACTTGCTTTTCTCGTTGGAGTTTTGTGAGAAAACCATTCCATTTGCGACCTCCTGCTTATTAGCAACCTACATCACTGAATGCTTTGAATGTTGGCCAAACCTTTTTGGGTTTCAAAATGCCATTTCGGTTAATGAAAGACATCTTGTAAATCTTAAGTTTAAGAGTTATTTGGATTCCTATTGGCGGAAGCCTTAGAAAAGTTTCTCACATGTACTAAGAAACTCTAACTTGATAGAGAACAAAGAAAAAAAAAAAAACTACAGAATGTGAGTTACTCAAAGGGCTCTGAGAGGAAAGGAAATAGCTTCTCCTACTGAGTGGAGAGGTCATTCTATTGTCAGAGTATGGGAGTTAAGTTGGTGGTTCTCTTTTTGATCTAGTTGCTCTGAAGCTAAGAGCTAAGGTATAGATTTCCTGAGTTAGAATATTTTAACATAGCTTTCCTGCTTCTGTCTCATTTTATTTGCTTCCTTTTGGCCTTTTATCATGTGTTTTGGATTTAATTATAGTGGTACTAATATTGGAATGTTCTCACAACATACTTTGTAAATAGTTGAAGTATAGGTACATAAATACTTAAATATGTAACTCCTACTCAACCTTATTCCATTTCACCTTGGCTGAACTTCACTTGTTTATTTTTGAAGATACATAAAGCACATTTACTTTATTGTTTCTGTCATTACCAAATACAGGAAAACTTCTTCCCCCTTTAACCTGAGTTTTTCAGATTGTGTCTTCAAATCACACCTACGCATTGCCACTACTGTGTCAGCTTTGCTGTTGTGTTAAATAATTTTATGGTATAAACATTTAGATATTTTGTTAATTAATTTTAACCTTTTCTGAAAACTCAAAGGACATCATCACAAAAATAAGAAATAATCCTCAGAATGGGAGAAAAGTTTTACAAAGCATATATCCAAAAAGGGACTTTTATATAGAATATATGAAGAACTTTTATAATGCAATAATAAAAAGACAAATTACCCAATTAAAGAACAGGCAGAGGGTGTGAATGGACATTTCTCCAAAGAAGGTATACAGATCTCTGACAGCATATAGAAAGCTGCTCAACCTTATCAGCCATCAGGGAAATGCAAATCAAAACCATGAGATACTACTTACACCCACTAATATGGCAATAATAAAAAAAAAAATAACAAGTGTTGTCTAGGATGTGGAGAATTCCTCATAGGCTGTGGTTGGGAGTTTTAAATGGAGCCACCAAATAGTCTGGCCATTTCTCAAACAATTGAACATACAGTTTCCGTATGATCAAGAAATTCTACTTCTAGGCATACACCCAAGACAAATGAAAAAATGTCTACACAAAAACTCATACATGAATATTCATAGCAGCATTACTCATAATAGCCAAAAAGTAGAGATAATCCAAATGTTCATTGACTTATGAATGGATAAATAAAATGTGGTATACCCATACAAAGAAATACTATTTGGCAATAAAAAGGAATGAAGTACTGATACATGCCACAGTATCTTTTAAAATGTTATGCTAAGTGAAAAAAGCCAGTCACAAAGACCCACATGTTATAGAATTCCATTTATACAAAATGTCTAGATTAGACAAATACATAAAAATAGAAAGTAGATTAGTGATTGCTTAGGGCTGGTGGGAAGGATTGGGGAGAAATGGAAGGTAATGTTAATGGGTGTAGGATTTCTTTGTGGGGTGATGAAATGTTCTAGAATGGACTGTGGTAATGGTTGCACAACTCTGAATATATATGAACCCATTAAATTGTACACATTTAATGGCTGAATTATCTGATATGTGAATTACATCTTGATAAAATGATACCAAGAAAAGTAGTTACAGAGTTCAGACAAGGATGAAGGAGTGAAGAGAGAAGATGGGATGATTGGAGGTGGATAAGAGATAATGAAAATTATAGAAATGGTGATGAAAGGTGAGGTGAAAGAAATAAAGAGTAAAATAAATAGGAAGCAACTGGAAATGAGAGGTAAGGCAGTAAGAGAAGTTGAGGGTGCGTTTGATTTTCTATTTTTAGTTACTGATGGCATCCCTGGGCTCCAACCTGAATTGTTGAAAAATCCTTACTTTTGATCAACACTTTTCTTTCCCAAATTTTTTCCATGTAAAGTGAATTGTGTTACACTGAATTTAACCTAAATATAATAAGGTTGGAAGTTTTCTCTTGGGATAAATATGCATTAGAAAAAGCTGGTGTTAAAAAATTACAGTGACATGTTCCACAGGAATATCAAAACAGCAAACCAATTGAGCAATAATCTGTTTTCCCTATATCATCACCCAAAATGAACAATGGTATTTTTGATTGTGAATTTAAATTTCATTCATATATTTTTCCTTTACCCTTTTGTACAGTAGATGCCTGTAGGGAAATGTTTCTGGCCATGGATTTTCCAGAGTATCCAAAGAGATGAACAATTTTTAATTACCTGATGGTTGAAATGTGAACTATTCCTCTGAGCGAAAGAAACGGGTTTATGAAGCAACCTCTTGACATGAACTATCATTGATGGATTTATGTGATTGTTCATGATTGAGTTCAATGTCATTTAGAAGAACTCTTAATTTTATGCCATTCGTTGGAAGCCCCGTTACCCTTTCTCCTTCATGTAGACAAGGAACAAGAAATCCCATTGAAATTTGCCCTCTGTAATCACTAGTCTAAGTAATGAGAACTTTTATTAATTTTACCTTTTAATGTAGGTTCACTGATGGGAAACCTGTCATCATATGAATGACAAGATTTTAAAAAATCATACTAGAGTAACAGTTACTCTGCCATGACATTGGCAGCCCCTCAATTTGCAGATGTCATTTTGCAGCCAAACTAGAGTGGAGAAAAAAGTTAATACATGTGGGACATCCCCATTCTCTATGATTGAATACCAGGGCTACCCAAATGCTCCAAGGGCCCAGACCTCAGAGTTGAAGTTGTTTCCATTAGCTAGAAAGATCATCATCAAATATATTCTAGTTCATGTTCCCTAATTTTTCTTATGAGTCCCTTTAAAAAAAAACAAACATAAAAGCACTTGGAACAGAGAACTCAGCAAGTGATTAAGACTCTCCTTTACACAAAAAAACGAAGCATAATTAAATTTCGGAATGATCAAATGACGGTATAAGTTAAGTGGGAGTCAAAATTCATTTTTATTTGTATTCTTGCAATAGCGATGTCCATATCTTTCTGTTCCCAGCTCAGTGTACTACACCTACCCAATATGGGTATTAAGGTTCTCATCACATGTCTGGTAAAGCAGCACTTTCCGTTTAAACTTTCTTTCACCACTTGTCTCTGTTACATGCTCAATGAGGTCTTTTATTTGTGGGGTTTAAGGGTGTTTATGGAATTGTCCTTTCAAACAGATAAGGATTTGTGGGTAGGAATTCAATGCACGTAGAAGATCAGTGCTAACTAATATGGGCCAGAATCTACTAGTTGATGATAGTTTTCCCAGGAAAGGTAGTCTTCCACTCCCAGGCCTCCACATCCCATCGGCCTCCACTTTTAAACCTTAGAGCACAAAAGGTTAATCTGATCCTCTTTTCTGAAAAATAAAAGTTGATTGTCTTCAGTGGGAACTAGTAATTTCAAATGCTGAAGACATATTTATATATTGTTTTCAGGGTGCCCACAACCTCCACGCACACAAAAAACGTGTCCCCTGCATAAAAGTGAAATTCTTTCCATGCCATAGCAAAGTCACTCTTACCCAAGAATGAAACAAAAACCAAGCTCTATCTCCAACAGAGTGCACTCTCACATCTGAGAAAATCTTTCATCACAGAAACCAAATTATAGATAATCAGTCTGGTGTCATGCAAGGCTAACAAAATCTATTATCTATAAGATGGTTGAAGAACATAACCAACAGTCTTATAGAATTTAACCACTAAGAATACGATATTTCCATGGGGAAGTATGCTCAGAATTCCAGTTTGGGATTCCAAATATACTTGAATCCCTGAAAATGGTATTAGAATTCCCTCTAGTATCAAAGCCTTTCTCCACCCCTGCTGCCACTAGCCAGAACCTCCTCAGGTCCAAGGCACTGGATAAGTTGTCTATGATCAAGAACAGAGGTTTCAGAGAGGCCAAAGGTGGGAAGGATTGCAATGAAAATTGGACATATTGGCTCTCGAAGTCTAAGAGACAAAAGCAATATAAGGGTCATTTGGTTCTTAGTGTTGCTCATGGCTCAAATATTGGCCCTTAGATTTCTGCAGTTGGCCCTCTTCTCACACCACTCAGACTCCCCTGGGGAATCACATCTCCTCATGGCCCAAGGGCACTTTATATCAAAGTGGCCCACCTGACTCAGTGTCACCTGGGCATAGCCACACCTACTGAATTTTAATTTAGTAGTGTTTGTGTGGGTACAGGGTGTTAACTTTTTATTTTTTACTAAACTCCCAGGGTGATTTTTATGAATATTAAAATTTGAGAACCACTTTCTTAGAAGTAGAAAGAGAGTGGGTGCCTTCAGTCACTGTGTGGGTAACAGTGACTAGAAACAGCAATGATGGGTACTGATGGCTCTTACCACGCTGCATTGCAATTGCATGTTTATCTTTCTCACTTACCTGTAAGTGCCTTGAAGGTAGAAACTGAGCCATATTTATCTTTGTACTTTATGTATTTAGTACAATACTTGGTATGAAGAGATAGTCAATAAATATTTGTTGAATAAATGACTAAAACATGAGATCATTAAATATACCTAGAGAGAAGGTAATCCTGGTATTTCCATTTAAGGAAGGAATAGGTTTCAGAAGGAAATGCTATTTTAAAGATGTTCATTGTGGTTTTTAGGTATGTTCATATACTGGTATGTTTGTCTAATTTTCTTTATTTATATTCTTAAAGCTGCTTGTTTATATGTCATATACTTTTACTTCCTTTTCTACGACATGTAATGATTCTGTTCCAGATATCACTTATTAATAAAAAGTGAAAACTAGATTACATTTTCTACCTGAAGATAAGTAACAAGTTAGAAAGGATGTATTTGTGCAGTCTATATGAAAGGGGTAGGAATGGAAAAACCAACATCTCGAACTCTGTGATTCTCAGTTCAGAGTCTGCCGCTTAATTATTATTATGCCCGACCTTTGTCTTGGCATGTATGTTCTCCATGGTTTATTTTGCTTTTCTGTAACATGAAAGTGACCACAATGACTTAGCTCGTGGATATATAGAGATACTTAAACAGATGGTTTTCAGTACTCTGAGATTTAGAATTGCAAGGTGCTAAGATGTTGTACTATTGTATTTTGTTCTAATGCCATTTTATCCCATGTAAAGAAATCTTGCCTTTTGAAGTGTACTGCTTTATCTGAGCTTCTCTGAGCATAGCTGGCTTTTACTCTGTTCTTTTTTCTGTTCATTTAATTAAAGAAAATATATTTGCTGCCTGAAAAGCCTTCCTTTCCACCCAAATCAGTAATCACATAGGGCTTAATGCTTTGTGTTTGTTGTCGTTGTCACTTTTTTTTTAATCCTTCTTCTTCTGTTTCTTCTTCTTCAAAAGAGATTCATTTAAAGAGTTGTTTTAGCCTTTAGTTCTTTCTTTAAAAACCAGAATACTAATAACGGTGCCAGGATGTTATCATAAAAATAAAATGGGTGTTTGGCGGACAAGGAACCATACTGATGCTCTCTGAGAGCTTTGTTATTTTTCTGTTCTTGCAAGTTCAGTGTTTTATTTATTTATTTTTCCGACTTCCAATTAATGTTTTGGTTTCTTTGTGTGTATGCCATCACAAGGCTTGCCAAAATATGTTGAGGAAACTAGGCGACAGCCAATTTGCAACAAAAGAATCCCTCTGCTTTGACTTACAGATGGTTTTCGAACCCCAAGATAAACAAAGTGAGCCCTCCCTCAATGGAAGAGATTGAATTCAATAACATACACAGAAAATTTATACCCTCTCACTTATCTATTTTTGTAGTTGTTGCACCAAATGCATTTTTGCATTTGCTTTGATTCTGAGATCATGAGCTATTAATTTGTATTGTGAAAATACAGCTTAAAACTTGTGAATTCCAAATAGTTCATTTTGCTCCATCCACATGGTCCCCTTCTTTTCTTCTCTCTTCTAATATGTCAACTGTAAGATATAATTTCTTGTTCTATAATTTCTCAAATGATCACTGTGAAAATCCTGTCAAGTCTCTTCCTACCACAAGTGAATATTTATAGATGATTTATAAACTGTTGAAAACTAGAATGTATAATGGAGAACCTGACAGGGCCTGAGATGTTTCTGCTTTGGGAGGAGTTAATAGAGCAGAAGAGCAGGCATTACTACAGAAAGCTTCAACTTTGCCCCACAAAAAGGAAGAGAAGATATAGACAGCTCGCAAAGAATTGAAATCACTGAAATAATCATGGACTTCTCAAGAACCCACAGTGTGCTTGTCTGTAGAGCCCTTACACATAAATGGGTCTGAAAAAGCATTATAACAGCTTCTCTTTAAAGAGGATGATTTCTACTTCAAGTCTCCAGAGCCTGAAGTTTTATTCTGCTGTGTGGATAGACATGGAGTGGTTTCTCTCAGACTCATGCAATTAAAAGTTTCAGAATGTCTCAGAAATATGTCAGTGTTGTGGATCTCCAGATTTTATGCCACTGAGTGGGAAAAAAAGATAAAATCTCAAATTTCAATTCTCCCTTGCACTTTAAGGACAAGGAAAATACAGAAATATTAAATCCATAGATAATTACAAAACTGTCTGATGGCCAAGAGATTTAAACTTCCAACTAAATGGTTCAGGAGAAACAAAAATAAACTGATTTGTGTTTTTCTTCCTCTCTCTTCCCCTTTCTGCCCACTCTTGATTGCAGCTGATAATAGCAGAGCATTGAAGAACTCGAAGTCAGACAGTAGAAGTAAAGAGTAGACATGGAGGCAAATAATTCACAAATGGAAATTGCAAATCTCTGAATAATTTTGAAGTGGAGAAAAATTGCCACCTATTTTTCTGATCCAAAGAGAAAATTTTCATACCTTTTTCTATGAATGGCTATTATTGAAACAGTGGAAAAAGTAAATGTAAGATGAAGAGTCAGAAACACATATGACTGCATTTATGGGCCAGGAGAAGCCTGATATGCAGCTCATAGTCAATTTGTATTTCTTTATCCTCATAAAACCCCCAAAGTTATTGACTATTATTATCACTCTTTCATAGTTAAGAAAACTGAGGCATGAGTTTAAGTAACTAGACTACGATCGCACAGCCAAGAGAAAAATCTAGCACTTGAACTTAGGCAGTCTGGTGCCAAAGACGACTCACTTATCCACTTGTCATCCCACTCACATGCTCGTGACCTATCTAAAACATGTGTATGTGAGTTAGCAGACCTTCAGTTTCTTAAAACTTCCTCTATCATTCATTAATCTACATTTAATAATCGACGTTGTCTAGGTATTATAGAGTAAATTTTGTACGCTAGAAGAACTTGATTACTAATTGGGAGAGAAGAAGTAAATGTGTGATGCAGCTTTAGGCTTAATGATGCAAATATAAAGCAACTTATGAACAAATATATGATAATATGGATCTATCCATATGCATAAATACTTATTAAAAAAAAGTCTCAATGTAGTAGAGAAGGGTTATTGGCGAAAGCTAAATTATCTAAGTTTTGAATAAATAAGAGTAATATCTAGTATGCAAGCTGAATAATGAGCCTCCCCAAAGATGTCCAGGTCATAATTCCTAGGATCTGTGAATATGTTACCTTACATCCCAAAAGGGACTTTGCAGATGTGATTAAAGTTAAGGAATTTGACATGGAGAGATTATCCTGGATTACTTGGGTGGGCCCAAACTAATCATATGAGTATTTAAAAACAGAAAATTTTCTCCAGGTGCAATCAGAGAGAGAGAGAGATGTGATACTTGCAGAAGAGTCAGAGAAAAATGTAATGTTGTTGACTTTGAATATGAAGGAAAGGGCTGTAAGCCAAGGAATGCTAGCAGCTTCTAGAAGCTGGAAAAAAGCAAGGAAACAGATTTTCCCCTACAGTCTTCAGAAATGAACACAGCCCTTATGCTGATTGACTTGTGTCAAGACTTCTGATCTTCAGGACTGCAGCAATTTGTTGTAGCAGCGGTAGAAGACTAACACAACTAGTTTACATTTGTTTGACAGGTCATAGAACTCTCACAGAATAATTGATATGGTCTCAAAGCAATCTTGGGGGTGAGGTTGGGAAGATGAAAAAGCAGAAGCTCAGGGAGGTTGAGTGATTTACCCAAAGTTTCACAGACAGTGCCTATCAGAGCCAGGCCTCAAATCCAGGACTTATTCTGTGTTCTGTACTAAAGTATGCATGCATAATAATATTCAAATGAAAGAATGCCCTGACGGGTTAGCAAATTGCTTATTGGATCTTTATATTATTTAGTTGATGCTTGGCAAAGGTGATCCAGTGGTATATCACAGAGGTTGTGGAAAAAAGAATTTAAGATAATTCATGGGCTCTCGGTTCTTCTTGATTGTATCTATAAATGAAAAGCTGTTCACCCTCACAATGCCAGCTTAAAGCATCTGCATAATGCTCATGAAGTCCTGATTTTTATAAACTAGTAAATCATTTACATTGTAAAATGAAAAATTGTTTTCTTCAAGATTCATCTTGTCAAAATTCACAGTGGTTATGATTCTGAAATAAGACAGTTTGATAAAATGTTCCTCTGATTGTCAGTAAAGCAAATCATTAGAGTAACTTGTTTTGTGATCAACTCTTACATTGTGAACCTTCTGGTGAATTCATCATACATTTAGGATTCCGGACATTAATGTAAAATGAGAAAATACCTGTTCAATTTAATCTATATCACGGGGACCACAAAGCCCTTGTTACATAGCTACCAAGTCAGAAAATTCAATAATTTATTATTTGTAACATGCAAATAATCAAATGCAAATTGAGGACTTGAATATTGAAAATTATTATTTGCCTGAAGAAATGGAGGCTTGGAAGAAAGGATGACTAATGTGTTCAATAAAATTTTGCAATTATCAAGACATCAAATAAAAATAGATGAGAATAGAAAGTTAATATGAACTAAATTTCATTGAATCAGAATGTATTCTTTACAAAAATAAGCTTTAACAAAATTATGTTAATTAATATATTTAGTGCTAACTAGATAAATTCACATGTTGTTTTTGCTATAAATGCAATTACTGGCTTACTGTTAGGAGCTAATATAAATAACAGTATAGATTGTTATAAATGTTTCTATACTATACATCTAATTGATTTTAACTATTTTATTTTATTTTAGCATTTAATCATAGGGAATAGTCCTTTTCACTAATTCCATTAATGATTGATGATTTTTGGATTTATTACATATTTTCATTTTCTCTTCCTTTTTTGTTATTGAATATACAAAATATCTAAATTATTTAAATCTTATCTAAAATATCTAAAATGTTGAGTTTCTAATAGGTGCAAGTCATTTTGGTAATGTTGGTGTAAGTATAATACTAAGAAATTAATGCGGGGGATATAAGAAATCACTGCTTTTTGTTTATGACCTTATTGGGGATGCAGAATATAAACATATGAAAAAATAAATATTATTCTCTCAATTGCATGGTTTTATGAACAGATTTTTAGTTATACTGTGTGAATACTGGGAGAGTGTCACTTTTTCAACCTGCTCTTTCTCCCACACTTGATATTCTCTCAGAGCCCTCTTTGTATCTTTTCTGTAGCATTTTTTAAAACAACTCTCTGAAATAAGCCCATGGGTGCACTATATCTGGTCAAGGTTTCCTTTGAAACAGTCCTAGAGTATGAGGAAAATCAAAACAACATGCCAGGATAGAAGACCCTAGACAAAGTCTGGGAAAGAAAACAGGAAAGTAAAGACCTGGAAATGTATAAACTCATTCCAGCTGAAAGGGACTACAGCAACACGGAAGATCATTGTCTAGAAAACATGTATCTTCTCCTTCATCTTTTGTGATTTAAGATGCAAGATGGATTTTCCAATTTCGTTAAATACAGGATAGGTAAAATTAGTAGATCTATTTCCGGAGTTATTGCTAGAGAACTGGCAATTTAACATGTGGTAAAAGATAAAGGGAGGTGGATAATGGAGCCATTACAGGCTTTTAAGGAGAGGTCCTATGATCAGAACTCTAATTTAGGAAGACTACACAGTCCATCAGTTGAGGAAGACTTGGGATGGATTGTTAATCTGACCATAAGAACATATAAGCCTTATCTTATGTCCTCCATATGTTGCTTGAATAGTAGCAGAAAATTTTTGAGAATGGAGTGCTGGTATTGCCTTTCCAAACAGAAAGTAGCATAACTAGTGGATTATATAGCTATATATGGCTATATTTAGATTGTTTATTACTTATAATTATATTGCTTATGTATTGATTCACTTTGTAATAGTTTTGTATAAACAATTATGTGTGTGTGTCAATGAATTTAACATTCACCGTGGGTGTGGTTATAAGCATTTAAAGTACATTTCACCAGGAATCAACATTTTCAAAGTGGTTAGTTAACACTTAAAATGTATTTACTGAAATATATCCCAGAGTTCTTGTTAATTATAATTGATGAAACAAAAATTGTCCAAGATAGAGGTATGTTTAAAATATTGTAGAAGCCTCACTACCTTGAATAAATGGAGTACAAGTGTTCAAGAAGCTCACAAGTTTAATGTCATTGGTGGAATAATCAAAGTCTGTAGTCCCATTGGTCCTATATTTCTCTACTTGCCAGAGAAATCAGATGCAGGATTCTACTCTAAGGCTGACTTGATATGCCATCAGAACATCAGTGCATTCACCTTGGAGTGAACCTCTCATGCAAGGTGGTAATTTGTTTATCTAGGCAGAGATTGGATTTGCCCCAGCTGTGTAACAGTTGCATAACCATTTGGAAGCCATTTTGCTAATAAATGGCTCTAAATTTGATGGAATTTGGTCTGAGATTTGTTTTCATTGTAAGATAGCATCTATTACTAAGGTTGTGAGAAAAGGGGTGTATAATTCCCACCTATTTACAGTCTACTAATATTTACTAAAAGAACCTAACATTTGCTGAGTAACCTAATTGGTTTAAATTCTTTTATAATCTATCTAAATATACTAAGTAAATCCAAGTCTAAATGCAATTAATTTCATAGCCATATTTCTATATACATACTCATATTTTTATTCATACCTATACTTCTATCTATTTTTGTTTAAGAAGCAGCAGTCAGAGAGACAATAAGAAAGCAATGAGGTAATGATGCTGTGAAAACCCAGGTGAAAGATTGATTTAAGGAGGAAGAGGCAAAGTTGGACCTACATTTACTAGAATCCCCTTTCCTGTACCTTCAGTTCTGTCCTAGAGAGAAATGTATCCAGGGTTTAGAAGGCAGTCCTATGCAAGCAGCCACTGCTCACTGAAGGTCTAAGTGGGTAAATGTGGTGAGAGACACATATAGATGTCCAGCTGTCCTTGTTCTCTTTGTTCTGCAACCAACCTCTGACTGCCAGCTTTGAAGTGACCCTAACAATAACCCTACTAGTAACCCTTCTTCCACTAGCAGACACAAGAATAACAGCCCTCCATAGACTTACTAACCAGTTACCCTTTTCTCAGCTCCCAATCCAGCAGCTAAATTTATATCCATTCTTCATATTTTCAAATGATGCTACGTCTTTTGTTCTTTTCCAGGTTTATGGACCTAAAGTTCAAATAAGGAATAAAAGAAGGTCCAGTGGAAAAAATTCTGGGAGAGAAGTTAAAACTTGAGCATGTAACAAGCTCTTTTTCAGTGTGTTGATATAAAAGCTGCCAGTATTAGAAATCCTTCCAAATTTCATAGGCATAGTAAGAGATTTCTGTAATATAGTGGGTAAGAAAAATACATATTTTCAGATGCTCATATAAAAGATAATACCTCAATGAGAGAAATTCTTATCAACACAACCATTAGTATTTTTTCTAGCTTGTAAATTTCCAGCTTGTAAATATACATTTAAATTTATGTCCCCACATACCAATTGTTGTTTTTTGTTCTATAAATGAAATAACTTTAGAAAAAGAAAAGCCTTAAATATTGAGGTTTTAGATTTTCAGTTGTTTAGTTCATTTGAGGATGATGGAGCTTCATAATGATGTTGCACAGAATTCTGTGTACGTCCTGTACTAACTAGAAAAATGATAATTCTCCCTATTTTACTTAAGGTTTAGGAATATATTACTGGATGTTGTGGAAAGTACAAAGAGGCATAATATATAGTTTATACCCCCAAGAAAACAAAAATCAGACTAAGCAAGGAAGACACATACACATTTACAGTTGAAATGCAAAGCAACACATGAATAAATGTAATAGATATTGAAGTGTTACTGTAAGAATACACAGGGTAGAGACTGGATCATTGGTGGCTGATGTAATCCATGAATGCTTCTGGACTTGGTAATATGTAGCTAAGCAAAGCAGAGAAGGGAGGGTATTTCAAGTAGGGTGAATAGCTTGAGTAAATGTAAAGAGAAGTTTAATAAATACTGAATACCAGTTCAGCCAAGGCATTCACAGAAAGGAATACTACAGATAAAAGCATTCATGTTGAGTGTAGAAGAAGAGATTATCAAGCATTCCATACCCTGTCTGAAGGACATTTTAAACATATGGTTCTGCCCATGCTCACAGAAACAAGTCCTGATTTTTGTGAAAGAGTTTATAAAATATTTTGTCCTCAACTGAGCTGTTTTTTCCCCTTTTGTTCACTTGGTGGTAGATATCCAAGGATCCTAAACCTCTTCACAAGTGTTATGCTGTTTCAGTTTGCTTCCAAATGCTTGTGTTTTTAAATGTTTCAGTGTTTCCCTTCTGGAAGGCAGTTGTCAAGGGCGATTACAAAATGTTCTTTAAAATATGACTAGCAGCACATTGAAAGAGGCTGTTTCAGTGGACCAAATTCATGGCTGCCTCCTACGTTTGGCATCTTCCCCCCAATAGAACAGGAAGTAGGGAGCATATTTGTGTAGTCAGGAAACTTGCATTCATTGTTTGTGCTGGCTACACAGGAGGGTGAGTGGGTATTTATATTACTGTTCTGATTGCAGGGCACTTTTGATTCCTCATTAATGGTGTTTGGAGAGTTGTGAAAAGAAATATAACAGCACACAGTTATTTTCATAGAATTCCTTCAAAGTACTATAATTCCTACAAATATTGCCTTAGTCTCCTACGGAGACCATCAGAACCTAATTTCAGAGAGAATAGAATACAAATAAAATAAGACAAAAGGCAAAGCCAGCTAATATTTCTATTGTATGATAGAATTTTTAAATATATGTTTACTAGGACACTAATTAGTTTCAAGTGATAATTTCCATCTAATTTGGAATTTAGGAATGTATGGAAATAAGTCTGTTTTTCTTTCTGCTTCATACTTTTTTTTATTGGTTTCTGGTCTGTGTATATATATAGACATCCTTTTTGCTACCTTATTTTTGCTTATACTTGGAACATTCACAAAAAAATTTAAACTCCTTTTCCTTCCTGGGTGTAAAGACTACTAGAGGACTGGATCTTCCCTCTACAACTTCACCTTTTCATGAATTCATCTGTACAGCCTTAAGTCCTTAAAACAAATCTGGTAAAACCAAGACATCAAATGGTGCCTTGCAGTAGAAAATTTTAATATTAATTAAACAAATACTTAATTGTGTTATAACTAGTATGTGCAGGTGGTTTTTTTTTTGTTTTTTGGATTTTTTTTGAAAGTCCTTCCTAATTTGCAGAACTATATACTTTTTTGTACACAACAGATTAGTTATATGATGTACGGAAGTTTACCGTGAACTTCCTGATAATAAGGTTTGTTTGTTTGTTGGCAATTTTGGTCCAAGATTCAAAAACTGCCTTCCCTATAGAGGGCAAGAGAAAAGTAAATGTGTAAGGAAGGCCACAGGGAAGACTGTATGGCACTATAGCAACTGCGGCAAACTGAAGAGCATAGCTAGTCCCAAAATGATTGTTTCCTATAAAAATGTGAGCTAGCATTGCCAAATATTCAATTTTGTTAGAGAATCTAGAATGCTTAAATTTGATACAAAGTTTCCCAATGAAAAAATCTTATGTGCTACAAGCATGACTAAGAAGGGACCTAGGCTTCAGGGTCACCTCTGATATCCTTTGTAAACTTTTTATATAGTATAAATGTAGCAAATGTTTGGCCTCCTGAACAATGAAAACCAAAATCATTTTGACAATGGCTGTTTTATTTAACACTAAAAATGTTGGTTACATATTATTCATATAATTTTATATCATTTATTAGTACTTAAAGATTTTATATTGTTATCTCTAATTATCTGTCCACCCACCTATCCATCCATCAACATACATACACCTACAAGGCTGTGTGGTATGGTTATTAGCATCTGAGCTTTGGAGTCAAACTACTGGTGTCCAAACCTTAACTCTGCCAACTATTAATGAAGTGTCCTTGGGCATTTACTTAACCTTTCATTGCCTCAGTTTCCCCATCTGTAAAATGAGGAGAATGGCAGTTTGTAGAGCATAAAATGATTCTGAGGACTGAGGCTAGTTTTGTCCAGCATCTCTACTAACATTTTGAACTTTGTGGTCATTTTCATACCTACTGCTAGGGAACGAAAAAGTGATCTCATTGATTCCCTTTCCATCTACCAATGTGAGATGCTCAGATAAAAGCAAAAACGAGAACAAGAGCCCTCTGGACATGCACTGTAGTGTAAAGACTTCTGTACAGGGTTTGGGGAAGACAATTTGGTCACAAAGCTCTTAGCCATTAGAGTTGCTGTGACCCTAATGCTAGGCTGCTTTAAAAATAAGTCGTACATTTATATATTTTTTCAGATGGTGTCCTACGACTGGTTACATAGGCATATCTTTAAATAAACCTGTTCTCTCTCTCTCTTCTGGATTACCTATTTCACAAAATAAATTCTTTATGTTACAAGAGGATTTAGAGCAGGGTTGTTTTAAATAGTAAGCTTTCAATGCATTCAGAATATGAATCACATTTATAAAAAGTTGATTTACACATAACTTTACAGGAACAAATCTATTGCATAAAAGCTGTCAGAGGACTCAGTCCATCAAGATTTAACAAATGTGAACCAATTGCTTGTACACAAGCAAAATAACTATTCCTAACCCCCATCCCTACCCCAATTCTTTCAACACCCACACCTTCATTTAGTTTTTTGAGCTGGTGTCCAAATTGAGTAAACATCACAAGAAAATGCCATAATAGTGAATATATACCCCAGATATAGAATTAAACATTTTAAAAGAGACCATTGTTCTACTTACTTACTGTCAGTAAAAGTTAATTGATGATTTTTCCAAAGCAAAAAGCAAAAATAAAATTCCACACTAGTAAGGGTAATTGCTCTACTCTACATGAACTACCTAGCTCTTTTTTTGTTGTTTTTACTAGTTATTTGTTGGTACTAAAAGAAAACAAAACTTGAAGCCTAAAAGCATCCATCAGCAGGAAATTCTGACAGACCTTCCTGACAGGTCATCAAAGTGCCATTTAGCACACTAGCTATAAACATGTAAATAATACCCTTGTAGCCAGGTAAATACGAAACATGAAGACAAAAAAAAAACAACTGCACTTCCCTCCCTGAGGCGAACCCTCATTTCTATCTGCCTGGTCATGCAAGACCCATTGTACCATCAATTACCCTTGTGCTTCTGGTGGCAAATGTAAAAGTGTTCCACTTACATTACAATATATTACAATATATTGACATATAATTAACACATGTAACTGGATGATAAATGGTACCTTTCCTGTTCTCTTAGAGCTTAGCTGAGGGCCCCAAAGTTGAGGATAATAGATGTTAAATGCAATAACTTCCTAAGAGAGATGTTGGATTCATCAGCCTCTGAACTTAGTAAGACATAAACTGCTTCTGTGGTTGTTCCTTCCTACATAAGCAAAGAAAGTTTGAAAATAATTGACAAGGGCAGGATGTGGTGACTCAAGGCTTGGGAGGCCAAGGCAGGAGGATTGCTTGAGGCCAGGCATTCGAGACCAACCTAGGCAACATAAGGAGATCCTGTCTCTACAAAAAATTAAAATATTAGCTGGATGTGTTGGCACGCACCAGTAGTCTCAGCTATTTGGGAGGCTGAGGCAGGAGGATTGCTTGAGCCTGGGAGTTTGGGGTTGCAATGAGCTATGATAGTGCCACTGCACCTAAACCTGGGCAACAGAGTGAGATCTTGTCTCAAAAAAAATTGATAGGATAAATGAAAGAAAATTGGGGTTACCTTGGAATTCTTAGGAGAACTAGCCCTATGTCCACTGGAGTGAGTGGTGGTGTGTCTCAGAGACTGTGGTGTTTGACTCTCCCTGGAAAAGCCTGAAGCTAAGGGACTCAGTGGGGGTGACTGTGAGGCAGAGAGATGGGCAAGGCCAGAGGAAGGAGTCTGCACATTCAAAGTTAGGAAGGGCAGGGATATACTTTGCTTCCTAATGGTGAGAATGGACCAGTAGCTGGGCTTGAGCCCTTCTGGGAGTATAATGTAGGAGAGGACTGCCTGCCAGGGCAAAGTGGGGTGTGCCTGTGAAGCAACTATTGAAGGGTTACCAAAAAGCCAGGGGAGAGGAAATTGCTTGGGGCAGGCAACATGGCCGATGCTATGGGCTGTATGAGGTCTTGGAAGAACTCTCAGAAAGGTCCCATCTACTACCCATTGGAAGACGCTGGAGAACAAAAGTATAAATGAAGTGAAGTCTTTCATCTCATTCGCCTCTTCCCCATTCTGGAATAGCCAGAGGCAGTGGAGCCAGTGGGCAGGAGGTGGGAAAAGGAGCAGGAAGCCATAAATTACCTGCTGCCACCTCCACTGCAGGGGAGAATCTTTCCATTAGATGGGAGTTGAAGTTATGATTTAGATCTGATTTGATGGTTAAAACCTGAAAATGAGTTGTTTTATTGCTTAAAATTGGGATCTGTCAGAGGTATTGTTAGAGGCAGGGAAGAGAGATTAGAAGGGAGATTAGCTAGAGTGGGTTTGAAGGACTTTCATGAGGAGCAAAATAAAGATTTTTCTGATTGGCGTAACTTAGTTGGCCCATTCAATAAACTGTTTTTTATATAATGGAATGAACTAAAAATAGCTTTTATTAATTAGGAAGTGGCAAGGCAGTGGAATTTTCACATTCTCTGACATAAAATGCCATGAGCATAATGACAAATAGAAATGCTGAGAATCGTATTTAATATTTTATTGTAAAAGAATAAAATACATCTGCCAAAGTTCTGGATAATGGGATCCTTATTGTTACTCAAGATGTCGCTCAAGCCCTACCTGAGAATCATCTAGACTTTTTGCTCTTCCTCATTTTCCATGTAATCAATCAATCACTAAATTCCCTCTCTTGAAACTAGCTTTCAAATTAGTTCCTTTTTTCCCAATCTATTCTTACTGCCCTAGTTTCGTCCTCATCATCTGCTCCCTGGACTACTGCAATAGCTTCTTCTGTGGTTTCCCTGCCTCCTGGCATCCCTCCTTGCCCCCAACCTGCAGCCATCTTTCTAAAATGCAAATTATGTCCCTCTCTTTCTTAGAATCCATCAGTAGCTTCCCATCAATGACAGCATAGCTTTGGAAACTTTGATCTGGCTCCTGCCCACCTCTCCTACTTTGTCTTCCACCATTCTTCCTCTTCCAGCAACACTGATTAGTTTTCCAATTTTTTCCTCCCCGTGAGATTGTTTCTATTCCTGGAATACTCTTCTCCTGATTTTCCAGCACCTTTGGTGCTCTTTCTGCTATGCCCACCAAGGGATCTTCTAAGGCTCTACTAAACCTGAAGGCTCACAAGGCTAGTCTAGGCCACTGTTGGCACCAACCAACTCAGAAGGTGCTACACAAGAACCACAGCTTGCCAGCAGCAAGGCAGCACCAAGTGGTGTCTCAGTGAATGAGCCCATGCAGCAGGTGATGCCATTTCCCCGGGGCACAGTTCAGGGACAAGGAGATAAGATCCACATCTGGGCAGGCGCAGGTGCTGGAGAAGCCACTTGCCTCACAGGGTCAATATATCTTGTAAAGACACCACAGACAGTACTTGCACAGGTCACTGTACTCAAAAGAAGCTCAAAGCTATGGCTCCCCCATCTGGTTATTGTTCATTTTTCATTCTCCCAGTTTAAATGCAATTTGCCCATGAGGGGTCATTCTACAAGTAAGGTTGCTTAGCAATATAGTTAATATATACCATCTTATCTGGCTTCCAAGTAACATAGGAGGCGACCAAGGTTTGGATTCTCATGCAGTGAGAAAAGGGTTTGTTAATTCTTCCATCCATTCCTTCCTCCTCTGTGAGACTTCCCCATCTTTAAACCTCCACCCTAAATTAGTGACTGTTCTTTACAATCTCTGTAGCTTGTATATACTTCTATTGTTTGCTCCAACCTAGGAAATGGTAATTATTTGTTATATTAAAGTACTCGCCAGGTCTAGTGTTATGTGTATGGTTGTTTGTAGGATGGGGACAGAGGATTGTAAATATATGCTCCCTAACTCTGAGGACTTTTTTTTTTTTTTTACATATTTAATTGTAACAAAATAACAGGAGTAGATGATTAAAGTCCTCAGTCATATTTTATGGACTTTAATTATCTTTTCTCATCTAAGGATGTAGAGGACAGCCTATTAGATTTGGTAATAGAGGTATTTTTTTAAAAAGATCAGACCTTTCAAAATCTACTAGATAAAATAAAAATATGATCTAAGTTAAATTCATGCCTTAACACTTTTAATTGAGAAAATATGACTTTTTAATCAGACCAGCTCATGAATTAAAGATCATCATTAAACTATAGACCATGGAGGACTTGTAATGGCTCTACATCCAAGTTCAAGTGATCTCCTCAATCTGGAGCAAATGATGACCTCTGGATTTCATGCATGTGTTATTAGCAGTTTGATCCCTTAGATTCAGTCCATGAATTTTAATCCTCTCCACAAGATGTTCAAAATGATTGGAAAAGTGGAGCTAGAGGTAAACAGGAACAGCTGTTTACCAGAAAAACTCTTTCTACCTGACCCCTGCTGAGTTCACACAATGGTTTCTCAGAGAACATTATGACTCATTCTCCTCCTGGTATTTACCACAGACTCATAAATTTTGCTCTTTCTTATATACTGCTTTAATCCTACCCAGATCAGGAAACATCGTCATCCCCACTTGGAAACTGACTCAGACTCTGACAGAGGTCAGCACGGGGCAGTTTGATTGATCCCTGTTCAGCCCTGTCTGCTTCGTCCCACTCTGTGTAACTCTGGGGAAGCCTGAATGTCCTGAGGAATTCAGCTCAAGTTTGAGACCTGGGCTCTATTGATATCAGAGTTTAATATGAAAAAGAAAGGAACTGGAATAAAACCTAATGACTGGAGTGAGGAGAGAGAAGGAGGAGACACAGAAGGAAAGGAAGTGGCAGGAGATGGCAGAGAGCTCACACAGCAAGTTCCCGCTGCAGAGAGAGCACGAGGAAGTATGTACCTTGCCAGTAGAAAACTGGATTCACTCGCCCTGCAATAACACCCTGGGCTGAAATGCTCAGGTGGGAAGACTGATGGCCATGGCCAACCTGAGCCTCACTATCGTCCTGGTGTGCCCAGATTTCAATCATTGCCACCTCTTCGTGCTCTTGTCTTATGTACGTGAAAAAAGGGGAAACATATGAGCTCTTTATTTTTTCTGAAATGTCTAAGAGGAAATGCTGAAAAGTAAATCAGAAAACTAAGCCTGTGTAAACCATGAAGGGGCCTGTTGTCAACGTAAAAGTGCGATGTATCCCTGAGGGGCTGCACCAAAACCACTGTCTCCTTTTGGGTTTTGATTCTTACCTGCTTATTGCATATGAGTAGAAAGTCCACACAGAAACAAATATTCTACACTGCATATGCCCTGGGCATCAATAATTGATGAATGATGGGAACACTTCATGATAATGTAGATCCAAGTTTGCTTAACATTTGCACTTCTACAGAGATGAAGCCATTTAAGTTGTCTAACCAGATACCCAGAAGAGTTCCCTCGCTCCTAATTATTTTAAGGTATGCAAGTAGGAATTTGTTTATGTGAATATCTTGCCTCAAGTTTCTTGTTTAGTTATTTTCCTATACTGGGTTAATTGAGTGACAGCAATGTGATAGAAGATGCTGAGTAAAACTCCAGGGCCAGATTTCTTTTTAGAAAAGACTTGAATTTGAAAGGAATAAGATGCATTTATTCGCTTGCATATTAATCCAGTGGACTCTTTCGGGTCTCATCGGAAGGCATACTCTAAATTGAAGCCATCTTATAACATGGCACCTTTGGTCCACATTAATGACCTAACACTGAGTGTTAAGCCTTGTACACACAGTTTCCCATTTCTTAGGAACCACCCCACACTACAAGTACTTCTGTTACTTTCATTTCATAAATGAGGAAGCTGAAGGAAGAAGAGGTCCTGTCACTAGTCCTAGGTCGCATACCTAGTAAGCAGTAGAGCTGGATTTTTGAACTTCGATAGTCTGGCTCCAGAGCCCACGTGGTTTAACTATTACCCAAACTACATCAGGAACCTGAAAGAAAACAGGATGTGTGTTTGTCTTGGGGTGGAGAATGAAGGACAATAAGGTGTAGTCAAGTGTGTGGTGAACTTGCTTCTTTTCATCAGTGTAAATTGTTTCTTCCCAGCCTTCCTGATTAGCCTTTGGGCACCACCCTCTTCTCTCCTGTGTTCCTCATCTTGCTCACTGCCTTTGCCTCTTTCTAAATGCCAATGCCCATAGTTGTCTTTTCTTACCTCCTTCTGGTTGGTATCATCAATTCTAAGATTAGTAATCAAAAGTAATAAACTTCCAAATATATGTCTCTACCTTGAACTCCAAACCTATTTCCAGCTGACTTTGGCTGTCAGCACCTGGTTGTCCCACAGGCTTCCCAAACTCAACATGTCTAAACCAGACCCCACAGCCTACTGGACAGGCTCTGTCCCCAGGCTTGCTCCTCTGTCTACATTCTTCACCTTGGTTAATGATAGCATTTCCTAACTTACAATCAGCACCCGCTGCTTTCCACTCACCCAAACCCTGCGCGTTTGAGATTAGAGATCGTCTTTTTAATCCAGCTGTTTTTCTTTCCTGCATGGCCTTTGCTTGATTGTACATGTGCCATATGCCTCATTTGGCCTTTCTGGCATCAATATTTCTCTCCTCCAGGTATTTCCTCTTCCTTTTTTCTAAGATTACAATTCTCAAAAGTTTGACCGTATCAATTCTCTATCTAGAAAGACCTGTCAGCTTTCAATCATTCACAAGACAAAAATCTAAACTCAAGATGTCTGGCAAGCTCTTTCAAACAGAGTTCCCGTCTATCTATAGCAATACAGTATTTTCAAAAGTGATAATGAAATGATTGTGGCCAGATTGCTTTACCAGCCTCCTATTCCTCACACCCAAGCAATCTAAAAGTCCAATTTGCACAGTCAAGATGAGGGTGGTAGCTTTGGAAGTGCAAATTGAGGCTGAGAAGGAAAAAGACAGATTTTGCTTGGGACTTCTCTCTTTAAAATCTCTCCATGGTCCCTTGACTTATCTAATTCCTAAACTCTTCTCGACCATGCCACTTCTCCACTCCTCCATCCACTTACCTCTTGTCTTCAGCCTCAAGGAGGTGTAGCCACTCATGTGGGAGGGGAGGTTGACTGGAAGAGTCATTGGGACTGGAATTTAGGGTGGATTATTAAAAGTAAAACAAATAAAACCAAACCCCAACAAAAAAAGATTTAAATCTTTTCTACTGAAAAGATACATTCTCTGCTAGTATCACCGGTATGCTTGTTATATTCCGCCAAAATTCATATGTTGAAGTCCTTACCCCAAGTACCTAACAATGTGACTTCATTTGGGGGTAGGGTTTTGAAAGAGGTGATTAATGTAAAATGATGTCATTAGGGTGGGACCTAATCTAAAATGATTAGTGTCATAATAAGAAGAGGAAATTAGGACACAGACATGTACAGAGGGAAGACCATGTGAAGACACAGAGAAGACAGCCACCTACCAGCGTCAGAACAAGCCAACCATGCCAACACCTTGATCTCTGACTTCTCAAACTGTGAGGAAATACTGATAAATCTGTTGTTTAAGCCACCCAGTCCATGGTACTGTTATAGCAGCCCTAGCAAACTATTACTGTAAAAAATAATAATAATAATAATGGTTTTTGGATGCTTACCACGTGCCATAATCTCCATCTGGTTTAGTCATCACAACTGAGACAGAACTACTTTTATGTTCTGTATGTGGATGAGGAAGCTGCAGTACAGAAAGGTTAGTTAATGTTGCTGGATGAAGTAGCCAGGAAGTAGAGGAATTAGGGTGTTAACCTGGAGAGGTTTGAATGTACTCTGTGCTCCCCTGCCCCAGCCCCTCCTGTGTTCTAGGCTTGAGACACCCCTGACTCCTGCATTCCTGATTTAATCATGATCCAGAAGTTTTTAAAAATTTTGTAAATGATACTCTCCCTCCCCTGCTCTTGTCCAAAGTATTAATATAATAAAATTGCATCTTTACTGTGACTCAAATTAAGTCTCTCCCTCTCTGGGTGCCCATTGCACTGCATATATCCCTTATCTTAGCCCCTACATTGATTGCAATTGATGCGTTTGTCTTCCTCATCAAACTGTTAGTAATTTGGGATCAGGGCCTGACTGATTTAACATTATATTCTTCTGAAGCACTGAGCATTGTGCTTGAAATATACTAGGTGGTTAATGAATATTTGTAGAAAGAACTCTGATTGTACTTATTTATCAGGTTACTTTTCATGTTTGTGCTGGGCTATGTCTATGATTTTAATTAAAAGATCAAAATTAAGAGTTTGTTTTGTAAATATAAGTACCTTGATGGATTTATTTGCCATTGTCTACTGACAATGCTTACAGATTCAGCTTTCAGAAGTTTTAGTCTCCACTTGTTCTGAACTGACCTAAGCCAGTTTAGCCTTAGAATTGTCCAGTTGTTTTTAGAAGATATCAACAACCTCAGATGACTAGAGGTGGGTGAGGACAAGTCTGGTCTCCCACAACCGTGCCAACAGTGTGTGGTATATTACAATGAAGACAGTTCTCAGATGAAAGTCTGACACACATATGAGCACTCATGCAGTCATGCAACCTGTTCTGCTGGCTCCTGATGTCTCTCTTTGTCATTTTGGGTACTCCACCAGCATCATGAATGAAAAGTTCATGCTGATGGTAAGAAAAGCTGAACTTCCAGCTGAATCAGCTGTATAAAATCCTCCATAAGCAAGAGAACTAGGGGCTGAGTTCTGGTTCAAAGACTTGAAGGTGTTAAGTTGCTGGGCTCGCTAGATTATTTCACTCTATACCTGGAAATGTGGAGATACCTCTAGAACAATCTAAGCAACCATAGTTTTTGAATGCCCTTATTTTATCAATGCAAAATTATTCATGATACTCTTTTTGCCAGTTAGAAAGCCTCTAGAAAGCACTTTCATTCTTTGAAGGGCTTGCTAGCCCTAGGAGAGGAGACTCCTGATAAGAATCTTTCAAATGCTGACTAGCTGCTATTAGAGTGTGAGCTTCTAGTTAGAACCCTTCAAATGTTAACTAACTGCATCTAGGATATATATTACCTATACACACACACAAGTATTTATGCTGAAGTATTCAAAAGAAAATTATAGTTGTACACAATATTGCTGAGGAGTTTTCCAGAGTTGTACCAACTTATACTCCCAGAAAGAAATGTGAGTTCTAGTTGCTCCACATCCCCACCATCACTTGGCGTTGTCAGTCTTCTATATTTTTTAATCTAGCCAATCTGGTGATTATATAGCACTAATGCTTTATGTTTTCAATTTGTCTTTCCCTGATAGCTAATGAGGTTCAGCAGCTTTTCATGTATTTACAAGTCATGTAGATGTGCTCTTTGTGAAACCTCCATTCAAGTCTTTTGCCCATATTCTTATTGAGTTGTCTTCCTTTGGCTTATTGATTTATTTTCAGGACAAGAGGATAAATATCTTGTCTGGTTACCTGGTTTCTATGTTTACATTCTTTCTTCATATTAATGTAGTTTAATTTACTGATCAGAATTTTATCTAGCATTGAACTGTGCACCAGTCACATTATGTGATTTTAATAGGCCAGGGGAAATGAGGAAAAAAAATTCATTGTTTAAAATGAATATACACTAAATTCACTATATCTTCCCAAATTTTGATAATTTGAAATATTTATTAATACCAATGTAAAATATTAAACAGAATTCCCTCAGAGGGGAAAATAAAGACAGGCACATGTAGGAACAAAAGTACCTGTAATTTATTAATTCTTAGATGCTGTGACTTATAATTAATATAACCAAGTTTTGTAGGACCATAACTAGAATGCTCCTTTCTGACACACTTGTGTATGTTCTCAATTTGTTATCAAGTCCTTCTTTTAAGACTTCCAGCCATCAAAAGTCACTGTGAATCCCCATGGCTTTCCCGTCAAGTTTATTTTCTCAAGGAATCATTCTTCTAACTGCTTTCGACTTGAAACCGCCTTTTAAGCTCTAAAGGTTTCAATATCTCTAGAGCCTTTATTTCTTCCACTAATCAGGAAAAGTATAAGAAACATTAATGTTGCATCATGATGTTGATGAAAATGTGACCAGTTTTTTGCAACCAGATAAAAGGAAATTGTTAAGTTTCCTATTAAAGCACAGAACAAGTTTTCCCCTCACAGAATTTTCAGGTAGCAACTGCTGTCTAGGCATTCCCTGAAATGTCTATATAAGGAGGGTAGTTGATCTTGCCAGAAATGACTTGAACTTACCAATGTTTTTTTTACAGCTTGCTGGTGAACAAAATTTTTATGAAGAGAAACGTTTCTTCAACGTTTCTATATAGTGAGAGGCTTTCAGGTTGCTAAAAAATCATTAGCTCACATTTTGGAATATTTATAATCAAATTTGAGCAATAATACAAGGTTTCATCCTGTTTAATAGCAAATGGGATTCAAGAGTGACCCTTATACTAAATTCCATCCTTTAACCGAGAGTATCATTCATAGTTTGTTTTTAAATTATTGACTTTTTTTAGTTTCAAGCGTTGGATTGTGAATAGATACAAAGGTCTGTTTACGAGTCAGATATTTGAAACAGTGGATATTGTGTAATTTTCCTGAAAGATTAGGACCATTTCCCAAAGGAGATAGGCCTTGAAATGAGTTTGAAAGAGTAGACAACTTGACAGGGGCAAAATTAGAGTCTAGGTGAGAAAGAAAGTGTAGTGTAGTAAAAGTCATATAAAAGTAAGTTTAGTTAGTCAACTTGCTGTGGGCAAGTTGATTTTTAATGACAGGCTAGAAACGTATTCAAACTATGCTAAAGAAACTGTAAATCAAGCCTGAGGATGATAGGTTTTACAAAGCATAGCACTGAAACTTGCTAAAATAACAGCATTTTAGGTATGTTATGGGAGCTGAGCTGTGCTTTAATGAGCTCTATACTTAAGCTATCACTCTTCCTTGTATGTGCTATAGTCACATTTTCTTCATCTCAATTGCCATTGTAAATTACTTTAACTATATCTTATTTCTTTTTCTCAGCTGTGATATTATTTTTCACTATAACATCATATTTGAAGAGTCTGTTTTTTTAAGTTTACATTTCTTTAATTAATCCATTTTAGACTTTTTGGGGGACCATAAAAATTTACGCAAGCATTTTTTTGGACTTATCTTAACCTGCAAATTATCTCAAGAAATTTTATAAGCTTTATCTACAACCTATTCTAATATTATGACACCCTTTGGGAAGTTCTTCTTTATATTTAGCCAAAATCTTTCATGTTGTTTTATAATTGCCTTTCCTGCTTTTATATATTAGATTGACACTAAGAACAGGTTATCATCTTTGAAGGAGTCAAGTCATTGTGTCATTGGTCCTTCATGTCCTTTGCTCTGAGTCTACATCTTTCACTTGTTTCACAGAGTTTGGCTTTTCTAGCCCTTTAGTAACTGTGGTTTTTTTTCCTGATTTATTTGTCTGCACATCCCATTCCTCTTTGTCATAATATGGTAACAGTAAAAATCTCTCTTTTGGCAAAGATAGAAAATGCAACCAAAATGTCAAAAAAAAAACCACCCAAAAAACATAACAAAACAAACAAACAAACAAAAACATTTATAGGGTGGCAGGCAGGTAGGAGGAGGGAGGAGGGGAAGGGTATATACTTACACAACAAGTGCGGTGCGCACCACTTGGAGGATGGACATGCTTGAAGCTCTGACACGGCGTGGTGGGGGGGAGGGATGGCAAGGGCAATATACGTAACCTTAACAATATTTGTACCCCCAAAATATGACGAAATAAAAAGAAAAAAAATCTCTCTTTTGGGGGCACTTCCTCCTACCAGGAGCTTTACATAGGCTTTACATATTATTTCACATGATCTGTAATAAGGAAAGTGATGCCCAGAAAAGTTAAATGGCTTGTCCAAGTTCATTTGGAAATAAGTGCCAAGGCAGATTTGAAATTTCACCGGGCAAATTCTTAAGCTTGTGCTCTTAACAACTCCACAAACCAATGATAAAGTATTTATTCAGTATGTTCTATGTATTTAACAATAAGCTATCAGAAAGAAAAAAACCCAGAAATAATAAAACATGATCCCTGCCCTGTGAATTCATAGCCTGCTTGGTGAGCAAGAGATACTACATACAGAGAATATTTCAGATATTCTTAATCATATTTCTGATATGATATGAATCATGTTCTAAATATGAGATAACTAAGTATAAAATTATTTGGGTCATACATGATGCCTATAAGGTTTAACTGGATTTAATTTTGACTAGTACTCATGTAGTGCGGTAAGCATGCTGAATGACCAAGCTGGAAGGCATAGTTGAAAAAATCTTCAACTATGGATGAGGTATGACTTGAATGGGGTTTCCATTCTTTCCCCATCATTGGATTTTCCTTCTCTAGGGCAATGTCTTGGAGATTCTCTTATTGAGCCTCTTCAGCTTCTTCTGGGTCACTTATTCCACCTAGATCATTTGAAACACTGACTTTTTTCCCCAAGGTGTTGGCTACCACCCCTCAAATCAGATCTACCATTGAACATCCCATTAATGCTCTTTATCTATTATGTAACAACTGAAAATACTAAACACTAATCTGTTATTTTGTCATGTAAATGTTCAATAGCTGTGTACTCAACACCATATCTTCTAACATATATCTTTTAAGAATTATCATGTGGTTCAAGGCCTAATTCTTTATTGAAATAAGATATTTAATAACATATACTTCTGTGTAGCACTTTACAATTTCTAAAGCATTTACAGATCCATTAACTCTTACAAGCCCTGAGAAGTTTCACTTTTTGTGTATATTTCTAACAAAATCTTCACTCTAAATTTCAACAAATATTCATACACCCACCACATGCCAAAGGCAAAAGGTAATGTGAGATAAGAAAATAAAGATGATGTGATTTCCTAGCATGGAAATTCAAACTAGCATTGAACTAAGAGGAAGTTTCTCAGCCAGGTCATTTTCTTCACTAACATGAAATCTAGCAGCCACACAGATTCTGGATTAGTACCTTAACACTTTAGACTTAAATATATTAACATCCTACAATAATCCATGACTCAACAGAAATACCATTGTTCTATTTTTTTTGGTTGAGGATAATTCTATTAAAATTCTACATTTTTCCTTTTGCTTCCTTTGTACTAATATTCAGAAAAGAATATTTATTATCATTGTATACACAAGAATGCCTTTAACATTCCCTCAATTTTTAATGGCAATATTTACTTGTATATATGATAGATGCCTGTAAAGGAATTCATTCAAATTTATTGCATTTCACCTTTGCTTTTCATCAAGTTTTATTGACAGATTTGCTTTGCCTGCAGTACCAGAAAATAATTCATTTAAATATATTTCACACTTTGGTCTGCATTTGATTTATTAGTATTGACTGATTTTCCATATTTAACATGAAATTGGTTTTAGAGAATCTCTTTACTTTGTCTTCAATTAAATTTTTCTTTAAGAGGTTTATATCAAGATTTAATAATTTTTTGTTAATTAGGATGTTCTTAGCTACATGGGACAGAAGTGGAGATTGAACAAGATGTCTGGAGATAGGATGGTGCATGGATGGCAATTCAGGAGTTCAAATGCATCTTTCTTCTCTGCCATCATCTGTTTGACATTCTTGTCTCTTATGGTCATAGATGTATGACACAGCCCCCAACATCATGTGAAATCACTACAACATGCAATAAAGAGGGGAAATTTTTTCCATGCATGTATTTATTACCAAGGATCATTCCCAACAACCTCCTGGACAGTGGTCCCCAATCTTTTTGAAACCAGGCACCCTTTTCATGGAAGACAGTTTTTCCATGGACTGGTATGGGGGATGGTTTGGCAATGATTCAAACACATTACATTTATTGTACATTTTATTTCTATTATTATTACATTGTAATATATAATGAGATAATTATACAACTAACTCACCATAGGTTGGTGACCCTGTCCTACAAGATTTTCTCTTGTGTCTCAGTAACCGGGGTCAGGTCACCTGTCTCCAAGATACGATTTGCTGAAAAGAGACTCAAATGATCATGATTGACTTTGAAAAACCACCGGGGTTGGAAATGGAACCACCTTTCCTGGGCCTACATACCCAATAAGAAAAGATAACACCTGAAAAAGCTGGGTATGTGACAGCCAAGGAATGGGGAATATTTGGGAATGTTTTTTTAAAAATTACTTGTACTCTCTAATACTATCCATTTTTCCCTTTAAAACACAATTCTGGCCCTACTTGATACTTTTCCTGTTACTAGATAACCCTCTCCAACATTTCACAAGATTTAATGTATTTATATACTGTTGAAATGTATTTATATACTATTTAGGTTATTTATAGCCCATTAAGTAATTTGAATAACTTGTTTTGTAGTTAAGTGGGAGACACATTCTTGTTTATGACGGTCTACAAAATTCAGGTGAAGTTTGGAATTTTATTTCTAGAACTATCTGTTCATTCTGTTTTCAAGTACCAAGCTTGCCTCTTGGCTTTAACTTTATGTCATTGATTATGTGTAAATTCAGTCCAAATTCAATGATTTCTTGGTCAAATCTGAAGTCATTACTTAGGCTCAGCTGAGTTCTTCTCTTGCTCTTATTGGGATTAAGGAATTCACTAGGAACTCCACATAGCCACAGACTGCTGTGAGAGTTAGCTGTGAGGGGAGGGGTACTATGCACTTCTAGGACCTCCACGATTTACAACACTGTGGTCAGCAACCAATGTTTTTGCATTCTGCCCTCATGTGTGGATAATGCCTAGCGGTGGCTTTGGTAGTTTCCATGTTTGGCTCCAGTGCAGCCAAACAGTATGGGAGATAGAAAATCTCACAGTGATGTAGCTGCTCTTCTTCCCGCATCCCTTATAGGTGATCCAGGTACTTCTACCTGCCTTGGCAGCATTCCCTTTATGGAGCTGGCCTTGTGTTACTTCCTCACTCTGATGCATAGGAAGCTTGTGAATCCCCACCATCCTTCTCTTGGGTCCTCAATCACTACAGAGGGGATGTACCTTAGTTTCTTAGAGCTATTTTAACAAATTAGCACACATGTAGTGGCTTAAAACAACAGAAATGTATTCACTCACAGTTCTGGAAACTGGAAGTCCAAGATCAACATGTTGGCAGGGCCTTTCCAAGACTCTAGGGGAGAATCTTTCTTGCCTCTCCCAGCTCCTGGTGTCTCTAGGGTGCCTTGGCTTGTGGCTGCATAACTTGTCTGTGCTTCCTTCTTCACATGACCTCTTTTCCTGTGTCTGTGCCTTCTCTTCTGTCTCTTATAAAGACAGTTGTCATTGGATTTAAAGCTCACCCAGATAATCCAGGATAGTCTCATCTTGAAATCCTTAACTTAATTACATCTGCAAAGAGCTTTTTTTTTCTAAATAAGGTCCCATTCGCAGGTTCTAGGGTTTAAGATGTGGACATATCTTTTGAGGGACCACCATTTACCCTTCTGTGGAGGGGGTGTAGTCTGGGGCCCATCTTATGACTCTTTGTGTCACACCGTCTTCTACCTGGCTTCCTCCAAAACCCGGTTGTGTGAAACCAACTTGCAGGGTTGTCTCTCTAAAGGTCCAGACAAGAAACAATTCTGACCCTTTTTCCAAATGCCCTGTAAACTTCATGAGGGACTTTCTTGTGTTTTGATCCCTCTCTTCCCACTTCCCCCACCCCTGCCCCCTTGGGATTCTACTCTAAGAGGTCAATTGGCACAAAGTCGCATTCATTTTCTCGCACGTTGTACTTATACTGTTTTGCCCTTGGAATTGTCACTGTCCCCTTCCCTGGCCCACCTATGCACCCCATCACTCAATTAAATGTTTTTTTTTTCCCTATGGAAGTGTGGGGGCAAAGTGAAAACTATCTCCAGTCTTTTTGTTTCATGTCAAGAATAGTGCTTCTCTAGATGTAATAATTTAGGGTCAGGATCTTTGCTGTTAAGAGAGCCCTCTCTTTGGCATTGGAAAGCATTAGGTTTAGCCTCCAGATGGGGAAGAACCCACAGGAAAGGGAAGGCGTCCTCTCAACTGTCACTTCACAACTCATCCTGCCCCCTTATAAATTGAGAATTCTCATTCATGTCCACTCAAAAATGCTCCACTTTTAGCTGTTCTAAGTACCTGGCAGTTGCTTGAAAATCTTAAATCATTTATTTTTCTTTTCCATTTGAGTAGCATCATCACCCACAAAAACATTTTAATACAGTTCTTTCAAATAGAAAATAAAGTGATTTGGGGCTGATGGCAACTCGGGAACCATTTCTACTCTTCTGAAATAAATGAAATCTTATCAGTCCTTTTTGAGCATTTTAATGGTTTGCACAAGTTGCTGCAAGATTGATTTGGCTGCAGTGTAGCAGAGTTGGTTAAAATGAACATATCAGAGGTACAATGGGTGCCTTAGCAAGGGAAGAACAATTGGGACTTCGTTCTCAGGGCTCCCGAATTTAGGATTTATAAACATCGTAAAAATTCATTTTAAAAGATTTCTGCTCTCTACATCTCAAAAACTTCCTTTTCTTAGCGTGGAAATGGATGGAGGAAGAATAGCTGGGAGGCAAAAAACTCCAGTATCTGAAGGAGGAGATGGTTGCAGGTGTGAAGGGAGATGTCCCAGGAACCCGGATGAGGTGGACATTCGGAGGTGGGAGGGCAGAAGAAGAGGATTGGATTTCAAGGGCTGCTCAGACACCTGCTGGGAGAGTAGGGACAGTGTGAAGATGACAGAGGGTTCTGGCATACTATTCTGCCACAGAGGAAATGTGCCTACGGAGATTCCCGAAAGCCCTGGCAGCGCACCCATCCACTTGCCAAATTAACACAAACTTATCAGCACAAACAACATGAATTTATTGTCTCGGGGTTCTGCAGTTCAGAAGTCCAATCTGAGTCTCAATGGGCTCAAACCGAGGTGTTGGCAGAGCTGCGTTCCTTCTGAGGCCCTAGGGCTGAGTCCGTTTCCTTGCCTTTCTCAGCTTCTAGAGGCTGCGCACGTTCCTTGGTTCACTGCCTCTTCCTCCATCTTCGAAGGCAGCAAGTTACTTCTCTCTGACCCTCCTTCTGTTGTCAAATCTCCCTCTGACCACAGCCAGGAAAGGCTTTCTGCTCTGAGGACCCATGTGATTAGATTGGGCCCACCTGGATCACCCAGGATCATCTCCCCATCTCAATGACACTAATTGTATCACATTTGCAAAATACCCTTTGCCGTATAAGATAAGATTTTGACAGAGTTGGCAGGTTAGGAAGTGAACATCTGGGAGAGCCATGATCCTGCCTATCACAGATGGCATGAGTTACCCAGCCTGCAGGAGCTACAGGAGGGGTTTCAGCCACACCCTAGCTCCCCACCTTGTATCATGTGAGATATTTTCTAAGAACGTACAAGGGGGTCCTGTGTCTGGGTATCTTCATTTGCCTTTCAGGAAGAGGGCTATGGAACTTCTGCCCTCATCTCCTAGAGACACCCCCGGCACCGTTAGTGTAGGCACCAGGGAAGTGAAGGGAAGCCTCTTGCTCAAAGGTAACTTTCCTTGCCTGCCTGACTTCCCAAGTTGAGGGCTCAATTGATGGGAAATTTGAGGGTACATTTTCTTATGCCTGTTGCAGGCATAAAAACTGCTAATTCTCAAGCCTGTAATCCTAACATTCTGGGAGGTCAAGGAGGGCTGATCTCTTGAGCTCAGGAGTTCAAGACCAGCCAGAGCAAGAGCAAGACCCCTGTCTCAAAAACAAAAACAAACAAACAAAAAACCCTGCTAATTATGGTTCACTGTGTAATAATAATCTTGTTGCTTACTAACTATATCAGTTTCCTAGAGAAGCCATAATAAAGTACTACAAATTGAGTGGCTTACAACAGAAATCTATTCTCTCAGAGTTCTGGAGGCTGCACATCTGAACTGAAGGTGTGAGTCAGGAAGTGCTCTCTCTGAAGCCTCTAGGGGAGGATTCATCTTTGACTTTCAGCTTCTAGTGGCCCCAGGTGTTCCTTAGATTGTGAAAGCATAACTCTAATCTCTGCCTCCATCTTCACATAGTGTCCTCCCTGTATCTTTGTGTCTTCACAGGGCTGTCTTCTTAGAAGGACACCAGTTATATTGGATCAGAAACCCATCCTACTCCAGTACAACCTCATTTTGGCTAATTACATTTGTAAAGACCCTCTTTCTAAACAAGGTCATATTCTGAAGTATAGGGGGTTTAGACTTCAGCATTCTTTTCTGGGGGGGAACACAATTCAATCCATAACACTAACCAAGTAAGATGAATCTGAGTAATATTGCATCTTATATTTGTATAGTTATTTCTACATTTTCAAACTTTTATCTTTACTCCAATTCCACAGTCAGGTCAGACTGGTGCCTTTAACAATATTTTCCTGGCTCAAACCCACAGCCACATCTCTTATAAAAATGCACTAGATGGTTACTACTGCCATCTTCACTCCAGAGATTGTCTTGTCTTTTCAACCATCCTTTTTAGTTTCCCTAATTTTAGTCCCATCTTCTGATACCTGGATCCTCACTCCCAGCACGTGGGTCCCTTATGATTGATTGGCAGAGGATACCTAGACTGTAGTGTTGAAAAGCCCTGGGAAGCTTTCAGGGTTCAGTGGAGAAGAGCATCATGCTCATTTAATAATGTCTGCCATAGGCTTGGTGGTGGTGGTAAGGACATGTTAGCAACATGCAAGAGATTTCCTGATTCTGGGCCTTGAATTTGGTTTCTGGCAAAGTCTGTATACCTCATATTACTCCCTTCAGCATCATACATTGAAGCTCTTAGGAAATAACAATAATAAAAAATATCATCACTTTTTGAGCATTTACTATGTGCTCAAATCTGTGATAAACTGTTAAAGTATGTTACCTAATTTAATCCAATATGCAATTTTATTTGTAGGTAATATCATTTCAGTTTTACAGATAAGAAAAATCAAGGATTAAAATAGTTCCCCAAAGTCATAGAGCTAATTGGTGTGAAACCAGGATTTAAAGCGGGTTCTGTCTGACTCCAAAGGTTTTATAAATCTTAGGCTCCTGAACAATATCCCTTAGCCCTGTCCAGTTTTCTGGAGTCTCTGCATTCCCAGCTGGCATTCTTTACACTGGACTGTGCTTTAGTTGCATATTTTACAAAATATAAACTTAGCATGTGTTATTATGTGTAGAGTAGGAGAAGCGACAGAGTTTTTCATTAAAAAACAAGCTATATGCTTCTATGCATATCCATCTTCTTAAAAGGAATACTTATGAATAGCATTGCTTAATGAATAGTAACAACTTCCAATTTTTTTATAATATATTCTAATAACAAGATTCTTTATTAGTAACATTGATTGAAACTGAAGTTTTTGTAAAGATTACACTTAAATGAGCTGTTCCATAGGCTGCTGAGAAGGATTTTATATTCTGGGATATTTTTCAGATTTTCATGAACTATGGCTTGACTAAGAAGTTATTTTGTCAAAAGTGTATCATGTCATATATTTACAAGTTAATTCTCACCTCTTTTTTTTTTTTTTTTACTATGAATATGCCCAGCAACGCTCAAGGAATCTATGTAGGAACCAAAACATCTCAGGGACTTTGAACACAAGATGGAATATCATTTTGAGTTGACCTATTAAAGTCTCTTCCTGTCCCAGGATTTGATAATCAAATAAATCAGCTATTAGTTTATCATAAGAATTGTACTTGCATAAAATGCGTGACAATGAGGCCAATGGAAAACTATTGAACTACTCAGAAAGGGAAGGGAAATACAAATCTGCCTCAAACTGTGGCCACGTGGAGTGAGATAACATAGATATAACCAGATAAAGTAAGTTAGGTTTCAATCTCAGCAAATGAGATTTTATGCTTGGTAGGTCACATGGTTCACTGTATGGCCTTCTGAAGAAGGTGGCAATGAGAGCTCTTGGTAGATCTCTTCAGGTTACAGTGTGCAAACCTCAGAAGGGAGATTTAGGTCCTGTGCAAAAGCACCAACACATATTGGAAACATTCATAAGCTAAGTTTGCTCCAAGTGGACTATTAACTGCCAGACAACAATATGCTCATTTACAATATAAAAATAAGTGGGTCATTTAAACTAGGTTACCAGCAGATCAAAATGGGAATAGAGAGCTTTATGTGAAAGAAGAAAGGGACAGAGAGGACAGTGCACCTATAAGCTCTGGTGTCTGTAAACGTCTGCAAGGGAGTGTGGGTCAATGCCTGTTAGCCTGGGCACTTTTGAGCAGAGCTTACATTTGTGTGTTTGCATCTCTCTGGAGTTGTTTTATGTGTCTGTGGGAGCATATGATTTGGTCAAGATGGCAAGTGGCCACTAAAGAAACAAAGGAAATAAAACTCACATTGCAGAAAAGAGCTAGCCAGGGAAAATCTGGGGCATAATCCTTTGAATAAATAGCAGTAAGGAAGGCAAAATGATATTTAAAGTACACAATAAGTGGCACGAAGAGCTTTCACGCTTTCAAGAGAGCTGTGAGAAAACTTGTGATCTACAATGTTATTTTGACTACAAGAAGGAAGACCTCATGGCTTTATAAAATATTTCTAAGAAATCAGATATATGAATATGTGAAAGGAAGCATTTCATTATATTAAAATCAAGTAATACCATATGTTTTCTTTTGATTACTAATAAAGGCCTAAATCTATGAAATACCTTAAAATGCTGTGCTGAAATATTAAAATAGGAATAATAATAAGCTGCACATAACTTTGATCTATACCAATTCATAAGTATTGGTCTTTAGGTTGCATATAGCTCATTTGATTTAACTAAAAAAGGAAAAAAAGATCATTTAAGGTACATAAAGTTTTCTACTGCTTTTTATGAAAGGAAGAGATTTTCTTTTTTAAAAAACAAGTAAAATAGTCTTTTTAAGATGCTCATGACAGTGAGCTTACAAAACTTTAAAAAAAAAGTCATGGAAACCAGAGACAGACAGGTTTTAGAAGAATGCAAGTAGAAGCAAACACCTTGAGATGAGTTATGTTACTAATCAAGCTCCGGCCCTAACATTTGAAAATAAGTAAGATGTATATGAAGGACAATATTCATGGTGCTGAGATGGAGAGATCATAGACTGTTGAGAAACACTATGTTCTTACATGGAACAAGCATTTTCTAAATCCAAAAGGTCCATTTTTCATCTTGTTCTGCCCCTTTTCACCCTTACCAAATGGATCCAAATACAGAACACCTATTAACTCTGCTATTCTAAAACAAGCATTGAGTCATCCTTTTTCTTCAGGTTCAAACAACTCAGCTTCTTAGACTTCTCTTGAGCCAGGAAACTTTACAGGCATTCATCATTTCTGATTCATTCATTCTTTTGTTCTGCATCTTAAAAGCTCCACAGGTTTGGAATTGATAACAGAGTTGCAATCGTTTTCAAAAACAGTCAACAAGTTTTTCTTGAATACCAGAGTGGTACACAGCAGCATGCTGACTACAGATGGCCTCTGTCGTTACTGAGTACAGAGCCATCATAGGAAGAGTAGAAAAGAAATAGAAAGCACAGTCCTGCCACTGGGGCTCTTGCAGTCTGATTCTAATAGAAATGATCGGGTAGGATAGTAAAGACCAGTCTCTGGAAAGTGCAGGGCAGCACAAATGCTGACTAGTGGCTCTCCTTGACTGGTCACTACTCACTTTGCATGTTCTGCAGATGCAAACTATTCTCTTCTCCCAAATTCACTGTATTTCAAATCTCTAACCCCCCAAAATATCTTTAGTCAATCCCATTGTCAATGGAACCAATGGAATGGATCATGATAGGGTCCCTTTTGTTTAATTGAAAAAGTGATGCACATATTTTACTTTAAAAATTCAAATAGTAAAAAGGAGTTATAGCGAAAAGTACATTCCTGTCCTCCCCACCCTAGATTTCCAGTCCTCCGCTCTCCAGGGATGAGCATTATTTCCACATTCTTGTACCCAGAAAATCTACTGCAATATGAAAATAGATACGTATCCTCACCTTCCCCTTTTAAAAATAATTAAATAGATTTTAAAGTACAGTTTTAGATTTACAGAATAATTGAGCAGTGGTACATAGAGCTCCATATACTCAACCCTTATCTTATACACCGTTTCCCCTATTTTTTTGAATTATTTATTTTTAATTATTGTGGGTACATAATAGTTATATAAATTTATGGGGTGCATGTGATGTTTTGATAAAGGCATATAATGTGCAACAATCAAATCAGGCTAATTGGGGTATCCATCACCTCGTCCATTCATTAGGAACATTGCAAATTCATTCTTTAGTTATGTTAAAATATATAATAAATTATTCTTAGCTATAGCCACCCTGTTGTGCTACTGAATACTAGATTGTATTCATTCTAACTGTAGTTTTGTATCCATTAACCATGCCCGTTTTATCTCTCCCTCCCTGCTACCCTCCCCAGCCTCTGGTAACTATCATTCTACTCTCTATTGCCATGAGTTCAATTTTTTAAATTTTTAGCTCCCACATATGAGTGAGAATATGAGTTTTGCATTAGTGTGGTACATTTGTTAAAATTAATGAATTAATATTGATACATTATTTTAAACTGTAGTCCATAGTTTACATTAAGGTTTGCTCCGCGTTTTATAGTTCTAGGGCATTTGGGAAATGTATAATTACGTGTACCCACCATTACAGTTTTTATACAGAATACTTTTACTGCCCTAAATATGCCCCGTCCTCCACCCATTCATCCCTCCCATGCTTACCCAAGTCCATGGCAGCCACTGATTTTTTTCTGTTTCTATAGTTGTACCTTTTTTGAAACGTCCTGTAGCTGAAATCATATACAGCACATGGTCTTTTCAAACTGATTTCTTTCTTAGCACTGTGCATTTAAAGTTCTTCTGTGTCTTTTTGTGGCTTGATAGCTCATTTCCTTTTATCACTGAATAAACTCCCATCTTATGTTTGTCCATTCATCTACTGAAAAACATCTTGGCTGCTTACAATTTCTGGCAATTATGAATAAATAATTGTTCTCTAACAGTGTTTTTCACAGAGCAGAAGTTTTTAATTTTAGTGGAGTCTGACTTGTCATTTTTTCTTTCATGGATTGTTGCTTTTGGTGTTATATCTAAAAACTCATTCCCAAAACTAAGGTCACCTGGATTTTCTCCTGTTATCTTCTGAAGTCTTTATAGTTTTGCTTTAAATTTAAGCCTAACATCCATTTTGAATTAATTTTTTGTGAAAAGCATAAAGACTGTTTCTAGATTCACTTCTTTTTTGCATATGGACTTCTAAATAATTGTTCCAGTACCATTTGTTGAAATTATTATTATTTTTCTATTGAACTGACTTTATTCCTTTGTTAAAGATCAGTTTGTGTGAATCTATTTCAGGGTTTCCATTCTGTTCCATGCATCAATTTGTCTATTCTTACACCAACACCATCTTATCATGATTACTTACTTGGACTTTGTTCTTCAGTATTATGCTACCTATTCTAGACCTTCTGCCTTTCTACATAAATTTTAGATTCAGTTGGTTGATTGCTACAAAATAACTTTGTAATTTTGATGGGGATTGCATTGAACCTATAAATCACTAGCTGCTTTTGACAAGTACTAATATTGTACATCTTTTTCGTTCCTTTTATTTTAGCCTATTTGAATTTTTTATATCTTAAGTGCATTTCTTATAGGTAGCATATTGTTGGGTCTTGCTTTTTCATACAATTTGACAATCTCTGCCTTTTAAATGGGAAATCTAAACCATTTATATTTCATATATTTATATCATTAATTTTAAATTTACCATATTACTATTTGTTTTCTATTTGTCCAATGCATTATTTTTACTTTTTCTTGTATTTTTGTATTTATTGTAAATTTATTATGATTCTATTTTATCTCCTTTCTTACATAGAATTAAAAAAACTTAGTGGTTGTTTTAGAGGTCATAATATGGCCAAGTTTTGAGTCAAATATGGCCTGCAGACTGTACTTGTATGGTTCATTAGCTAAGAATGGTTCTTATAATTATTAAAGGGTTATAAAAAGAAACAAGAAGAATATGCAGCAGAAACTCTATGTGGCCCATGAAGATTAAAATATTAACTATATGGAGTTTTATGGAAAAATTTGTCAACTTCTATTGTAGGACTAAGTGAATTCAGTTTTTAAAATATTTTCCATCTTTATTATGATACCCACAATTTTATTATTCCATATTTATTTATATATTTTTTACTTTTATTAATTAGGGTTGTAAAAATTTGAGTTACTTTGTTAGTTTTTATGAAGAACTGGCTTATTTTTATTATTTTATCTCCTTTATTAGCTTGTTAGTTGTAACTCTGTTTTCTTATTTTATTGTTGATTTAGGGTTTTATAATAAACATTTTACTTATCAATGTCCAACTTCAAGTAATATGAAACAACTTCACATATAGTATATGAACCTTACAACAGCACACTTCCATTTCTGATGATCTATTCATGTTTTTAAAAATTCACTTTTCTCTCTGTCTTTCATTTTGAGTGGAAATGAGATATTGCTATATCTTTCAGTTCACTAAAATTTTTCTTCCACATTGCCTAATTTGAGGCTAATCCCTTCTAGTGATTTCTTCATTTTAAGTCTCACACATTGCAGTTTTCATCTATGGAGGATCAATTTGGGATTTGTAGATATTTTCTAAGTCTGTGCTCTCCTTTTACCTTTTGAACATATGGAATATAATTATAAATACTGTTTTTATATTTTTGCCTGCTAATTCTGTCAACTGTGTCAGATCTAGGTCATTTTCAAATAATTGGTTTATCTACTCATTATGGGTCATGTTTTCTAGCTTTTTTGCATGCATGGTTATTATTGATTAGATTCTGGACTTTGTGAATTTTACCTTACTGGGTGCTGAATATTTTCTTGCTCTTGTAAATACTATTGAATTTTTTCCCTGTGATGTAGTTACTTGGAAACAGCTTATCATTTCAATTCTTGCTTTTATGATTTAAGTGGGATCAGAGTATTCCTAACTCTATAGCAAATGATTCCACACTTCTGAGGTAAGATGCTTCTGTGTTCTCTACCCAGTGCCCTTCGAATCTTGATGTCTGGAGTTTGGCTGGTGGGAATGGGTACTATTCCCAGCCCTATATGAGCACAAGGCATTGTTACCTCTAATCCTTTCACATAATTTTTTTTCCATGGACTCAGGTATATGCATTGACCATTTCCTTGTGTTCATGCACTGACCATTATTCAGCTGAATACCTTAGGAAGAACTTTTACAGATCTCCAGATTTCTCTCTGTCTATGAAGCTGTCTTCATTTTAGTCTTTGTCCGTTGAGCTCTTATTGTCTTGGTCTTCCCAAACTCTCAGTTCCACCTCCTTGACTTAGAGAGTTCACTGGGCTTTGCCTGAGTTTCCCCTCCCTGGACATTGGCCTGGAAACTCAAGTCAGTAAGCTGAAGCAATAGTAGGGCTCATCTCATTGTTTCCTTCCTCCAGGGGTCACTATTCTTCATTGCCTGGTAAACAATGTAACGATGTCTTACAAATCATTGTTTCATATATTTTGTCTTTTTTTTATTGTTTTAGGTAGGGGAGTAAATCTTGTCATTGTTACTCTATCTTGGCCAGAAGTATAAGTTTACACTATTCTTTTTAACTTTTACAAAGTATTTCATTTGATCGAGGTACTGAAATTTATTTAATAAAATTTGAATTGATTGATATTCGTGCTATATTTTTACATTGTTATTGTAGAAAAATGCTACAGTGAAAATCCTTATATATTATCTTTGCCTCATTGTGAATATAGCTGTCTTATAGTTTAGAAATTAAATTCCTCAATCAAAATGTATGAGCAATTAAAATGTTGATAAACATTATAAAATTTGTACCAATTTTCATTCCACTAAAAATGTCTGAAAGAATGTATTTCTCTAAAGGTAATTTCTGAGATTCCAATTTCTTTTCTATCTCATCTAAATACTGTATAAATGGGAAAGAATGCATGGAGAAGGTCTTATAATAATCTTAGTATTTGAGTTTTTTCTCTTCTATTTGTTATAACTGATTCTAAATTTTGCCCCTCATTTCTTGTATACATATATATTCTGTTAACAGCATGTACTTTATATATCATTTAATTCTCACAGCATTATGAGATAGAGACCATTACTGTTCCAGTTTTACAGATGACAGAATTGAGGAACATAGACATCTAGTAACATTTAAGTTGATGTAGTTTTATCCAGAAGAGCCTGGATTTATTATCTGATTGCTATCATTCCAAAAGCTGGATTTAGTCTTGTCCTCTGTACTGGCTGCCCCTCCTCTGTACCCTGTTACTCATGGGAGCCCATGACTCTGCCTTAGCCTGGAAAGAAGTAGGTCTAATGAGAATCCCAACTTCACTTCTGGTATACCCTACCCTTGTCTTGTTCACACCACTGCCAAAGTGTCTGGAATGGTCCCAGGTTTCCCCATGCATCAGGCCTTGCTGCTTGAACTCTGTCCACCAGTTCTGTCCTCTTGGGATGCACTCTGTTTCCTGGGACCTTGTGAATAACAGAAACTTTTTCTCTGACCCATGCATGTGTCACTGGATTGCTGTCCTGACCTTGCAGAGGCCTCCTTCACCTTGTGTTGGCTCTTATACTGTTCCTGGCACAGTAGAGTCTATTCTTGCTCTGCTCTGTTTTTCACTGTTGTAAGTCTTTCATTTTTTTTCTGAGCAAATCCTGGCTTTTCTCTTCTGATGCAATGTCCTAATCATGTGGTTATTGCCAGAATACTAAGTCAGTACCTATCTTTATGTGAAGTTGGTTTTTCTGATGTATCAGTCCTACCTGGATCCTTGACTGTATGCCCTTCTAGCGAACTTTGGATCAAACACATCATTTTATTCTTCTGCCCCTCACTATTGGCATTTCTATTCCCTCACACAGCATCAGTTCCAATCATTACCAGAAAGAAGAATCCCATTCTTCCTGCTCAAAATCCAATTCTGTTTATCTTTTCCATTTCATGATAGCTGAGCTAGGCTCTGCCTGGATATAGCTAATGGCCTCTTCTATACAGAGAGGTGATTTTCTTACAGTTCCACTCTCTTCCCAGATATCAGCAAATTGCCTCCCTAGCCCATAGGCCTCCAGAGAGGTATTTAGAATAGTCAAACTAGTGTACATTCATGTTTCTTTGTCTTTACACATTTGGAAATTGAAATAGAAATAATTTCCAAGAGTCTTTTGCTACAGTGAAATTAGTAATCTTATTTGAAAGGTTATTGTGCAGAGTTAACATGACCAGGTGATTTTATATGCAGTATGGATAGAAAAGGAATTTAGGTTACTCAGGAATAACAGAAAGTGTTTAATTTAGACCTAAGAAAGAAGGCTTTATGCATGAAAATTTTTAAAGAATGGGATTAAACCTCTTTTAGTTTCCTGTGTTGGGGATCATGGGCAACTGTATTGTGGAGTACAAAGATTTTGACAGCTAGCCATCCCATAAACTCCCTTCTCTGAAAACCATGGCTTTCAAGGCAGTGTCAGATGCCTGAGAGCAATTAGTTCTTTCTATCACTAGCCATAGTATAATAGATTGGTCATGGGAGGACAGCTCTCTGGAAGTGGGTGCTTTTGTCCATCATGTATCCTGAGGAGTAGCTAAAGCCATCCTGGAGTCCAAAAAAATCAGCTGATACAATCAGAAATACAAGAACAAATGACCATGGTGCCATGGAGGGCAGAGAGTAATGAATTTTGTGAAACCTGCCTTTCCTTCCTGACTTCAGGTTCCAGGCAGAGCCCTGGTGTTTTCCCAAAGACATTTCACTTACTGCATTAGGTATTCTGAGTGTTGTAGCTTGCAATTACATGAAATTTGATCCAGAGATAGGTAAACTGTAATATCTGGGGTAGCTTAGGAGAAATCAAACCTGACAGCAGGGGGAATGAATATCATTAGAACTGTCCTACTCCTGATCTATTTGCAAAGTACTGTTCTTAGCCAAGAATATACATAGATACATCTATCTTATACAAGACTCCTATCTCATAAATTGGTAAAGGTAAGGTTATAAGTAAAAAGTTAATATTTTAATATGTGTTATATCCTACTACTAAAATCCCTATGATAATTTTAAAACTCTGCATTTATTAGATGTGTAACCATGTGTCAAGCATGTAGTCAGTCTGTATGTATTTTCTCTACTACAGTCATGTGTCACTGAATAATGGGAATGCATTTTTAGAAATGTGTTGTTAGGTGATTTCATTATTGTGCAAACATCATAGAATGTATTTACAGAAACCTAGCCTACTACACACCTAAGCTGAATGGTATAGTCTCTTGATCCTAGGCTACAAACTTGTACAATATGTTACCATACTGGATACTGCAGACAATTGTAACACAATGACATTTGTGTATCTAAATGTAGAAAAGGTAAAGTAAAAATATGGTATACAAAACAGAAATGGTATACCTGTATAGGGCACTTACCATGAAAGGAGTTTGCAAGACTGGGAGTTGCTCTGGGTGAGTCAGTGAGTGAGGAGTGAGTAAGTGTGAAGGCCTAGGATGTTACTGTTCACTACTACAGACTTTATAAACTCTGTACAGTTAGGCTACACTAAATTTATAAAAATATTTTTCTCTTCAATAAATTAACCTTAGCTTACTGTATGTAACTTTTTTACCTTATAAACTTTATAATTTTTTAAACCTTTTGATTATTTTATAATAATACAACTTAAGACACATTGTACAATTATACAAAAATACTTTATATCATTGTTCTATAAGCATTTTCTATTAAATTGTTTCTTTTTCTTTTTAAACTTTTTTGTTAAAAACTAAGACACAAATACACACATTAGCCTAGGCTTACACAGGGTCAGAATTATCAATATATCACTGTCTTCCATCTCCATATTTTGTGTCATTGGAAGGTCTTCAGGGGCAGTAACACACATGGGGCTGTCATCTCCTGTGATAACAATGCCTTCTTCTGTAATACCTCCTGAAAGACCTGCCTGAGGCTGTTTTACAGTTAACTTTTTTTGATAAGTAAAAGGAGTACACTCTAAAATAATGATAAGAAGTATAGTAAATACATAAAGCAGTCAGTTGTTCATTTTCATTATCAAGTATTATGTACTGTATCACCACAAACATGTGAGTAGAAACATTTGTTCTATGACATTATGACATCATTAGGTGATTGGAATTCTTCACCTCCATTATAATCTTAAGGGACCACCGGAATGTCATTATGTGGTACATCACTGTATTTATACCTTATGACATAAGGACTATTTTAACCTTGATATTATTAAATGATTAAGAATGAGAGGTGGCTACAGAATCAATGATTTTATTCTTATTTCAGAGAAAGAACAATGGAAAGGCCAAATACAACGTGGTCTCTATGCCATCTGTCCTCTTCTGATTATAATCTAGTTTGTCTGTGGATCTCTTAAAATAAAATGGCCAACTCAGGCAAAATACTCTACATGTAGCCTGATCAATATGAAGCATAGTGAGACCATTAGCTTCTATATTTTAAATAATATACTTTTTAATTAATTAATACATTCATAATTTGATAAAGATTTAGTTGAATAACTTCCATATAGAAGATATGCTACTGCATGCTAGGGAAGTGAAATTAAATTACAAGTGATGATGGAAGGATACACACAAATAAGCAAGTGTTACTGCAGAAGCTAGAGCAGAGAACTGTAGGTGCATTCTTTCTAGGAGAAAATCAGGGGTAGATGCATGGGAGGTGTTCTGATGGCTGGATAGAGGTATATCAGGTTAAGAATGGCAGAGGAGTAGAAGCACTTCAGGCAGAGAGAATAAGCAAGTATTATACAAAAGCACCAGGGCTTGAGATGTCTGCAGAATAGCAGTTCTTTGTAGCTGGAGTAAAGGTGTGTATGTGATAGGAGAGATTTTCACCATCTACATGGAAATAAGACTGGAATATACCTTTTATACTAAATAAAGAGTCTACCGTTAATCCTAAATACCACAATGACAACAGAGAGTTTCTCTAAGTCAGGACTGACAAATGACCATTTGTCTGTTTGAAGGTACTGCCAGCCACTGTATGGAGAATGGAATGAAGTTAGGAAAATAAGAAAGCTGTTGTAGAAGTCTAGAGACTAGAAACAGCGGGGCCAGAGAAAAGGCAGGGACAATGGAGTATGGAAAGGAAATAGGGTATTCAAGTGATGTCTTGATATAGAATCATAATGATTTAGTGATGCATTAAACATGGGAAGTGAAGGAGAAACCGATGATAATTCTACAGCTCCTAGCTTGAGATACTCTGTGGACAGCCTACCATTAAGCAAAGAGAGAACAGAGGAGTCTACAGAGTATTAGAGGGAGACAGGAAGGAAACCCAATCAGGCTTTGGCAAGCAAGCTGGGTTTGAGGAGTATGTGGGATAGGCAGCTGGAGATGTCTAGTGAACGCTGAAAGTGCAACCTCAGATTATATTGCTTCGTGAGCAATCAAGACCCATCATCAGTTGACATTCCATGTCTATTAGGATGCGACTGGCCATCAAGCACTTTTCCCACCTCTCCCATTTTCTTGAAAAAAAACCCCTTTAATTATCTTAAAGGGAAACATATCCAATTTTCCTGTTAAATTTAATTTTGTAGGTTTCTGTCCAATCCGACAAAAGGCTGATAACTAGAATCTATTTAGAACTCAGGAAAATCAGCAAAGAAAAATCAAACAACCCTATCAAAAAGTGGGCTAAGGACATGAACAGAAACTTTTCAAAAGAAGACAGAATAATGGCCAACAAACATATGAAAAAATGCTCAACATGTCTAATCATCAGGGAAATGCAAATTAAAACCACAATGAGATATCACGTATCTCCAGTGAGAATGGTCTTTATCAAAAAGTCCCAAAACAATAAATGTTGGCATGGATGTGGAGAGATAGGAACACTCCCACACTGCTGGTGGGACTGCAAACTAGGGCAATCTCTGTGGAAAACAATATGGAGATAACTTAAAGAGATACAAGTAGATCTACCATTTGATCCAGCAATCCCATTACTTGGCATCTACCCATAAAAACAAAAGACATTCTATAAAAAAGACATATGCACTTGAATGTTTATAGCAGCATGATTTACAATTGCAAAGATGTGGAAACAACCCAAGTGCCCATCAATACATGAGTAGATTAATAAAACGTGGTATATGTATACCATCAGCTATAAGAAACAATGATGATATAGCACCTCTTGTATTTCCCTGGATAGAACTGGAACCCATTCTACTAAGTGAAGTATCCCAAAAATGGAAAAATAAGCACCACATGTACTCACCAGAAAATTGGTTTCACTGATCAACACCTAAGTGTGCATATAGGAATAACATTTATCTGGCATCGGGTAGATGGGAGGGGGGAGGAGGGTATAGGTATATACATACATAATGAGTGTGATGCGCACTGTCTGGAGGATGGACATGCTTGAAGCTCTGACTCAACGGGGGAGGGGGGAAAGGGCAATATACATGGCCTTAACATTTGTACCCCCATAATATACTGAAATAAAAAAAAATGGGTCTTGAGATGTATACATCCCTGACTCATGATGACAACCTGCCTGTTTCAGTTCTTGGCCTTTAATTGCACACATCTGATGGCCCAGATTTGATGCATGGCTTCACGGAGGGCCTTTGTGCTGTGCTGGAGGGAAGAGTACAGACTAGACTGACTCACTCCTTTCCTATTGATCTGCAGACAGATTTCTCTGGGGACCCATGGGTCAGGACCACTAGCTGGATCTCATGCTTGCATCCCCATAGAAGGTCTGACAACCCATCATACTCTTCCTGGTGTTCTGGATGTGCTGGCTGTGTAAACTCTCACACAACGATATGCAACCCAGATCAAAGATGAACCTTTTTGTGTGTGCGCTAAGTCATGACTTTCTAATCTTGCAAGGCATCCAGTATGATACTACTTGCTAAAGAATGTGGCTATTAATATATCTGTCTTCAGTTTTCATTTCTTCTCTTGGAGTGGAAAGCTACTATAGGAAATAGGGTTTATTACACACCCGCTGTGGAAATAAGATTTAAGAGGGTAAACTTTGATATCAAAGTTCTAGTGTATGGCTATGCAGGTTTCAGTTCAGATGGGAGGTGCTGCTGCTACCTGAGAGGTAAAGGTAGGCATGATGGTGGGTCCTGTGCTCTCACACTTTGCTTTTCATATTGTGACTGTAACCTGGGTCACCTTTATGGCTCTGTCTCTAACCCACAGGTGAGCCTAGGATGACAGTGATTCAATTTATTTTCAATGTCAGGTTATGGAGATATAATTTGCATACAGCAGCATTCACCCTTTTTAGTATGCAGTCCTATACATTGTGACAAAGGCTCGCCATCCTATAACCACCATGATCAAGTCACAGAACATTTCTGTCACCTCAAATTTTCCTTTGTGTACCTTTGTAGTCAAAGGAGACTCTTCCCACCACAACCGAAAGCTGGAACCACTGATTTGTTCTCTGTACCCAGTTTTCCCTTTGCCAGAGTATAATGTAAATTGTTGATAAGCATTTTTAACAGCCAAGTTGCCCGATAAATAGTACACTGTGACTATGGATGCTTTCTTCAATTAAAGTGTCCCCTGGTGCAGGTATGCTGGACTTCACCCAACTCCAACTCCCATGGCCTGACAATGATGCAACAGGTATACTTTTCTTCCTCTTTAACAGACTTACTGGGTTCAAATTCCAGCACGGACACTCAATAGCTCGATATCTTTGGATATTTTATTTGAACTTTCAACTTGCTTTTCTCACCTGTAAAATGAGAATTATAGAGTACCTATATTTGGAAGTAAACAAACAAAAAGTAAAGTAAACAGCAATAAAAACAAAAAAAAATGCGTTGTCCTTAGGATCTTAGAAAATAAACTACGTGGAGTTGCTTTGTTATAAAACTTCTTCAACTGACAACAGAGGAATGGCACCCGATGACTTTGAGCAAGTTACTTAAATTCTGTGTGCCTCAAATTCTGCTATGTAAATTGGGAAAAAGAAGAATATTTCTTTCATAGGATTGCTAATTTGAGATTAAATGAGACATTCTATAATAATGTCCTTTGAACAAACTTTAGCTTTTGTACTCAAAAAATGTGGTCAATCAAAATTACATTTTCTATTGAGGTAGCTTGAATGCAGTATACATTTCTGAATACTTAGTGATTTTATTGCTGAATTATGTCCATCAACTGATATAAATTTTTCTTTCCTTCATTTATTCTGTTTTAAAGATCAAGATTATCTATCTCACATGTCCTAAAATTCATCTTTTCAGAGTATAGTATTTTTCAATGGCTTTTAGTATCTTCAAATATTATAATCCATCACCAGTATCTAATTCCAGAACATTTCCATCACAAAGCAACCCTGTGCTCATTAGCGGTCACACCCCTTTTCACTCTGACATCATCCCTGGTAATCACTAATCCACTTTCTGTTTCTATGGATTTGCCCATTATGGATATATCATATCAAAGGAACCATGCAATTTGTGGCCTTCTGTGTCTGCTTTATTTCACTTAACATAATGTTTTCAAGGTTCATACATGTTGTAGCATGTATCCATACTTTATTCCTTTTTATGGTTGAATAATGTTCCATCGTATAGGTATACCATTTTGTTTATCCATTCACCAAATGATGGGCCTTTGGGTTGTTTGCAATGTTTGGTGATCATGAATAAAGTGTCTATGAACATTTGTGTGCACATTTTTTGGAGGCATATGTTTCAATTCTCTTGAGTATATACTTAGGAGTGGAATTGCCAGGTCATATGGTAACTCTATGTTTAACTTTTTGAGGAACTGGCGAACTGTTTTTCAATGCAGCTGCACCGTTTTCCATTCCCATCAGAAATGTAGAAGAGTTGCAATTTCTCCACATCTACTCCAACACTTGTCAATTTCTCTATTTTCTTCTTATACCCATCCTAGTGGCTACAATGTAGTATCTCATTGTGGTTTTGATTTGCATTTTCCTAATGACTAATGGTGTAGAGAATCTTTTTATATGCTTAACAGTCGTATGTATATTTTTTGGGGGGGAATGTCTATCCAAATTCTTTCTTTAATTTTTTAAATTGTGTTACTTTTCTTTTTTTGATTGAGTTGTATTCTTTGATTAGTCTGGACACACACCCTGTAAGATATATAGTTTTCAGTATTTTCTCCCATTCTGTAAATTGTATTTTCACTTTCTTGATGATATCCTTTGAAGCATACAAGTTTTGAAAAATTCCAATAGCTATTGTTTTCTTTTGTTGTTTGTACTTTTGGTGTCATATCTCAGAAATCATTGCTTAATCCAAGCTCATCGATATTTACACCTAGATTTTATTCTAGTTTCCTCTAAGAGGTTATAGTTTTAGGCTTATATTTAGTTCTTTAATCCATTTTGAGTTAATTTTTTATATAATGTGAAGTAGGGTATCCTGAATGTGGATAAATTTGTCTCAGAATCATTTGTTGAAAAGACACTAATTTCCCCTTGAATAGTTTTGGCACCCTTGTCAAAAATGAACTAATCATAAATGTAAGGATACATTTCTGGAATCCCAATTCCATTTTATTGATTTATATGTCTATCCTTATGCTAATACCACACTGTGTTGATCACTGTAGCTTTGCAGTAAGTTTTGAAGTTGAGAAATGTGAGCCATGCAACTTTATTCTTTTTCTGTCTAGTTGTTCTATTCATTATTGAAAATGGCATATTGAAGTCTGCAGCTGTTATTTTTAGATTATTGTTTTATTGTGTCTGTTTTTGCTTTCTCTTTGGGTCTGTGTTGTTTGGCACATGTATTTTTATAATTGCTGTCTTCTCGATGTGTTGACACTTTTCTTTTTATAAAATGTCCTTCTTTGTCTCCAGTAAAAATTTTTGTTTTACAGCCTATTTTGCATGATATTAGTATAGGCTGTCCAGTTGATCTTTAAGCACTGTTTGCATGCTAATCTTTTTATATTATTTTATTTTCAAATGATATTTTATTTCAATTTAAAGTATATCTCTTGAAGATAGTAAAATCATGTTTTTTTCTTCATTCCAATCTTGGCCTCTCAGTTAGAATGTTTAATCATTCATATTTACTGTAATTACTGATAAGGTAGAATTTACATCTGCCATTTTGTTATTCATTTTCTATATGCCTTGTATGTTTTTTGTTTCTCTACCTATTACTGCCTTCTTTTGCATTAAATAGATATTTTTAGGGTATCATTTTGCTTTTCATGTTACTTATTTTACTATAATTTGAGTTTTTTAAAAAATTACTGTCTCAAAGATTATAATTAACATCTAATTTTATAACAATCTAGCTTAGATTATTACCAATTTAATTTAAAGAATATAGAAAAATTTTCCTCCTATATAGCTCAATTTCTTCCTCCTACTTTGTGCAATTTTTATTATAGAAACTCTCACAAATAATTATATCCTTATATACTATAAGCCCATTAACACAGTATTATAATTATTGTTTTTTGTGGTAGTATTTAGAATAAAACAAAAAAGGTATTAGAAGCAAATATGCATTTATATATATTTTTATATTTATTTGTTTTTACTTTTACCTGTATTCTTTATTTTTTCAGGATTTCTTATAAGAAAGATCTACTAGTGACAAATTCTTTCAAGTTTTTAAGTAAATCTGATATTTCTTATTTTCTCATTTATTTTTGAAGGATGGTTTGCCTGTATGTAGAATTCTTGTTTGACAGGTTTATTTCCTTTAAGCACATTGCAAATGTGGTTTCAAAAGCTGCCAAGCAGCACCTAACCAAAAAGCAAACCCCTATCTTTCTTCCCTTAGAGTCTCGGCAATTGGGACAAATGGATCTTTTATTAGAAACAGACATATTAATAGAAATGGAAGCATTAGGGGAAACCATGCCCAGGGCTGTCGTTGGCTTCATGGTGGTGGGATGTACATGGGAGGCTTAAATTTTGATAACATGATCAACCCAGTTTAGGGTCCAGGTCGGGAGTGTCTCTGTCACTGCTTGAGCTTCCTGGGGAGGACGAGAGTCTGACCTCGAATCACAGCTGGTGCCAATGAACTAGCACTACAATAATGAATCTCCACTTCCTGTCCTAATTTACTATGCCTCTTAGATTTGGAATTAGTAGAAAGCTAATGCTTTCAAATTCTTTCCTCTCTCAACTAATTTGACCATGTCCAGATAAACTGTGAGGCGCTTCCTACCACCCCTCCTGGGTGGACTTTTGACTCAGGGCTCTTGGCACCTGGCCTTTCCACGACTCTCTCTTTGACTCTTATTTCTCTTTTCTCTTATTTCTCTTTATTCTACCATGCATCCATGGTAACCTCACAGGATGCATTTCCACTTTGGTCCAGCCTGGCATGTGTGCCTGTGTGTGTCTGTGTATGTGTGTACACCTCTGTGTATTTCTGTGTGTGTGAGCCTGTGTGTATGTGCAAGTGCCTGCATGTATATGAGCCTGTGTATGTGTGTGTGTATGTGCCTGAATGTGTATGTGCCTCTACATGAGTGTGCATGTGTCTATTTCTGTGTGCGTGCACTTGTATGCATGTGCAAGTGCCAGCAAGTATAGGTACCTGTGTGCATGTGTGAATGCCTGCATGCATATATTGATTGTGTATGCATGTGTGCCTGTGTGTGTGTGTGTGTGTGTGCATCTGGTTCCAGTTCAAGCTTTCCACTCTCTGGTTCAACCCTCTAATTCTGCTGTAGTATATTTATTGGGCCAGGCACTGCTCAAAATGCCTCAAATGTATTATTCCATTTAATTACTATAGGCAAGTGATATTAATGTCCTTATATTGCTGGTAAGGAACTTGAAGCACAGAGCGGTTATGGAAGTGGCCTCGGGTGTCATAATTAGTGAGTGCCAGAATGAGAATTCCAACCTGGGAGATGTAGATGGGTCCACACTCTAAACCACACCTCCAGTGCTTCTCAACCATTGGCCAGCATCAGAGTCCCCTGCAGGGCTTCTTAGAGCACCTTAGTAGGTCTGAGGGTAAAGAATGTGCATTTCTCACAAATTCTGCTGATGTGATGTTGCTGGCCCAGGCACCCACTGTGACAGCTGCTGCACCACATACTGTGTCTCTTGATGTGAATGATCTAGGGAAGACTCTCCTCCCTAACCTGCTCAGGACTGACAGTGTGCATGAAAGATGGTCAAATCCTTCAGAATCCCTGGCTTTTTTTTTTTTTTTTTCATTAATGTGCTGACTCTCTGTTAGGCAAGGACCAGGACTTCAGCCTGGGGCAAATCACACTTTCCAGGTGTGCCCACTGGCAGCTCCGCAGGTGCTGACTGGAACAGACAGTGAACTGGCCTCAAGGGAGGCTGCTGAGTAGGCGGGAGGAGGAGAGGGCAACAGATTCATCAACTTTAAGATCTTCCTGAGCCTGGTTTCACGCATTCCTGTTCATGTCAGAAGAGTGATTGGCCTGCCCTGCTTGGCTTCATATTTCTCTATCCTCAAACCTTTTAAGGATATCTTTATCCATATAAATGTAAATGGAGCCACTGCAGGTGTGGGAAAGATTCTGTTGAAAAGACCTCTTCATGGACAGCCTAGGACACCAAAAAGGCACATGGACATGCACCTGTGCTTCAGCAGAAAGAGAAGTCATGCCTCTGGCTGTGGTCTGTGTCTGCCACAGCTGAGAGCCACTGGCCTAAGCCAAGAGGAGCTAAAGAGAGAGAATTCACCAAACTCTGGTTTAAAACGCCAGGAAAGACTTTATTCAAGACTCTTGCAATGTGGGGGAAGAGATGGAACTCAATTCCAAACACAGCAAGGACAGCTCGGGATTTATACCAATGAGCAGAGTGAGGGGGTCAATGGGTGGAAAATTACTAAGAAGAACATGACTAGCTGTCCCTAGTGGGGAATTCTCGCTGGCTTAGCACAGTCTCTGCTAACAGCGCCAAGGACGTAGACACTAAGAGTGAGGGATGAGAAACTTGGTCAGATATCAAGGGTGGGGGATTATCAATAAACTGACTTGGAAGGATTGTTGGCTCAAACTGGGCTCAGCCAGGCAAGATGGAGGCCTAGTTGAGAAGAAAGCTCAGAGGAGCCTGACTGAGGTCTGGGTGAAGAGGGCGTCTTTGTCAGAAGAGAGAAGAGGCTGAGTGGCTAAAAACCAAGCAGGTGCAGCGTATTTCCTGATAAAGGGGGTCTTCACCAGCAATTGTCAATCCTGGAAATTGAAAAACAGTAGATAGGCCAATCAGAAAGTATTATAAAAATTTTAGATCAAGATTAATTTTAATTTGCTCTACAATAAAAATCAAAAATGACATTCGTCCAGAAAAATCTTTTGAAACTGATGGCAGGTAGGGTTAAATCAAGAAAATACTAGGTTTTTAAAATTCCATGAAAAGTTGGAAATTAGCAACTAAAAGTGGGATTCAAAACTATGTTGTACAATCAGACACACACGAGGAGATTATGTCATTTGAGACCCTATATCACATCAGATTCATTCAGAGCCCGTTTTCTGTACCACTATAGCTGTGTATTTTCATGAATGGTCTGAACAATAAAGTAGAAATGACCTTATGAAATTTTTAGAGAAAAGCAATTCGGCCATGATGGCTGATGCTTTGGAGAATTGATCTAGTTTCCACAGTGCCCCAGTGGGAATGTGATGCAGGGTTCAAATCAAGAGAAATGGCACATAAGGGAGATCAGCATGGAGGGTTGCCCTTAGGAGAGAACAATAAATGCAACCATAATGGTAGGCAAACAATGAGTCAGTTATGCTCCACGGAAAAGAAAGATCTGTGGGTCATAGTTGGTCACAAGCATTGCTCAACTCTGTACTTGTTGAAGCTTCCGGGTGATGCTAACAATGAGTTTGATTTGGGAGACAAAGGGTGCTGCCTCCTACTGCCTCTGGCCTAGGAGGGTCTCAGCTGGGCTCTGCCTTTGCTGCAGATTCCGTTTCCTCAGGGTCAGACCCTGAGGTGGAGTTCAGTTTGCAGGTTGTTTATTAAGGAGCAGCTGTAGGACTGATCCGTGGGACTGTGGAAGGGCCAGGAAGCCGGACTGGGCAGCAGGAGGAGTAGAACCCGGATGCAAGCTGGTCCCACAGGCACTCAGAGCTGTGCGGGCTTGGGCCTAAGCGGCCAGGTCTTCACACCCATACATCAAGGAGTCCTTGGGTCTGGCTCTGAGCAGGCTGGGCCATCCCTGAAGCAGCTGACTCCCAGTGGTGGGCAGCAGTCTCTGCTGAGGGACAGTCACGTGTCCACCACAGCATTCAAATCCCTCCACTTTCAAAGCCAAACTAAGCTCTAGAGCAAACTCCTAATGGTATTTATGCCTGCGGCAGCAAACTATTTATTTCAATTTTCCTCTGATTTATTCAGGAATGTGACTTGTGTCTGCTTCCTTAGGTCTCCTCTCTTAGCTGGGGAGAATGGAATTGTGATTTGTTATACTCTTTGTTGACGGAGGCTGTGCTCGTCCACTGTGGATCTACCCATTGGTGCAGCCCGGGCACAGCATGGTGCCTGCTCGGTAAACCGTTTACCCGCAAATCTGTTCCTTTGTAACCTCCTCCCACGCCCAGGACAGGTGCAGCCCCAGGTACGTGTGTGAAGTTGATGCATCGCTATGACTGATTGGATAGGCAGGTGAGGGAGGTGCACAGATGTACCTGCAGGGGCAGGTGACTTAGCTCAGCTGCGGGAAGAGACGCCTGCTGAAATACTGATGACTTCTCCCTGTGATGCCTTACTCTGGAGAACATTTTATCAGTATCTATGAAATGCCTGCATAACAGGAAGACTAGATTAATATGTCACATGAAGCCAAAACAAAGAACATCAGCAGCGCCTGTCTTCAGGTTTGGAGAAGATAAAGCACTTTGAGCCTTCTGGGCAAGCAAGCGATCTTCAGCACATGGCTTGATGAAGCTGTGTGGGCACAGGAGAGGAAGAGTTGCTGAGGTGGAGTTTGCAGACAGGGTTTCAGGCAGATGAATCTCTTTCCAGAGTGAAGTGACTCCTGCCTGATGCGTCTTCACAGCAATCAAAGGGGTTGCAGTGCGCACTTGGCATTTTTCCCACACGGCGTTGAGGTTGGGGGATATTCCAGCTCTTGGTAACGTGAAGCATTTGTATAAAGCAGGCAGAGAACACCTGGTCTCCCACGTGCCCTGTGTGATATCCACCCTGCCCAGGCCCGCTTCCCTGCTTCCAGTGCTGTTTCATCTCATGGGTGGTCTGAGGCCAGTCTCTCCAGCCCTGGCTTCAGGATCTTGCCTGCATGGCACACAAAGCCCTGGCCAGCACCCATGTACCTGGGTGCTCCGCAACTCTTGTCCTTTTTCCAGCCTTGCTTGTGCTGGAAATATCCAGAGTGCCTGATATTTGCAGGCATGGCGCGACCCAAGGCACCCCTTATGACAAGGACCTTTCTTTAGCCAAGGGACGTGCTTAACTTGATTTGTAAATCGTACACACCTAGAAGATTTCTTCCATCAGCCTGTTTGTTATTCCTACCTTTGCCTTCCCTCTACCACAAAGTGTGCACATTTGCACACACAAACCACTCCCCAACACACACCAAACAATGAGACTCACAGCGTGCAGGGCTCATACACACATGAGCCCTCTAGATTGGGGGTTTCTGCCCCACCATGCTGAGGTTGGAGAAGCACCTGGAACATTCCTCACACTCTGCATGTGGGAATGAGCAGGGTTTCTCAGGGGACAACACTGTCTCATGTGGCTGCAAGAACCAGTGAATTTATCCTTCCTGCCCACCTCTCTGGTACTCCCACCTGGCCTGCCCATGCCCTGACTGCAAGGGACCAGATATATGTATGTGAGGCATACAGTGATTTGAAAGTTGCTAACTTGTGGCGCATCCAATTATAGAAATCTCTCTGCTGTTTGGCATCTATTAAACAGAGCTTTCTATTAATGAAGTTTTCTCCTTAGCAACCAAGCAAGGATAATTGGTGTTTAAATGATAACCCTGAGGACTGCAAAACCCTAAAGTGCTTTCTGAATTATCAAAGAGAAATTAATATTCCTATAATGTCCCTGCAATTCATTTTTACAGAACAGCACAAAGAGCAGAGAATAAAGATTCTTTCCAAAGAAACAAAGATTATGTTAATTATTAGATTTGAGGTTTATAATTGGAGATAGGCCTTTAGACAGAATCTAATGTAATTTTATAGAAGGTAAAGTGACACCCACAGTTTGCATGGTTAACTAGAGAATAAAGCCGAGGTTCTCACCCCTTGTTTACAAGTGATCCATGAGTGTCATTTAATTCATTTGCCTAGCAAACTTTTAAGGTAGGCAAATCTGGTATAAGCTGGGTTCTCCTTCCCTTTTATCATTATGTTATTTATCCTCCTTTCAGTGGCTGCCCCACGGAAATGGAAAAGTCAGCTGGTGCATGCACGATCATCACAGTACCAGTGACACAGAGCGTGGGGAGGGGGCACAGACTCAGGAGCCAGGAGGCTCAGCACCCAGCTGTGTGATTTGGGCAAGTTATTTGGTGTCCCTGGTCTCAGAGGGTTATTATAATAGACAAACTAAATGACTTAATATTTATAAAGTGATTAAACAGCATTTGGCATAATGTTCTATATTAGTGTTTGCTCAATAAATACATCACAGTCCTAAATATTTTCTTTCAAAATAAAAGGTGAACAAGAAAGAACTTCATTTAATGCCACATCTGGAGGGTGAGTCCTGGCTTCAATGGGAAGAAAATGTGGTCAGAGTGCGTTTTGGCCACATTCTAACCACACTGCACTAGGGACTGTCTTCTGGGTTTGGAGGTGAGGACCTTGCCGATCACAGCCTAGCACGGGCATTTGCTGTGCTAGTCCTGGCGCCTTGAGTGCCCTCCTCTGCCATCTTCCTCCTGCCTGGCCAAGGCTAGAGGCCCTATCTGATGTTGGAGGTTCAGTCTCTTGCAGGACACTTTTCTTAAATCTCCAAAGGGGAGGTTTTTCTGCCAAAAGGATAG
>CAUYPO010111608.1:0-14367 GCA_963574435.1 Cheirogaleus major
CAACAACTTTGATGGATTCTCAGGGAATTATGTTGTGTGAAAAAGGCCAATCTCAAAAAGTTACATACTACATGATTCCATTTATATAATATTACTAAAGTGACAAAATTCTAGAGCTGGAGGACAGAGTGGTAGTTGCTAGGAATTAGGGCAGGTGGCATAGGGAGGGAGGCATCTGGGCCTATAATGGGTAAGCTCGAGGGATCCTTGTGATGGAACTGTTGTGTGTCTTGTCTGTGGTGGTGGACTCACAAATCTACGCCTGTGATAAAATTGCAAGGAACTAAATACACATACACACAAAAATGAGTACCTGTAAAGCTGGTGAAATCTGAATACAGTTGATGGATTGCAGCAGCATCCATTTTCTGGCTGTGATAGTGTACTATGGTTATGTAAGATGTTACCATTGGGGGAAAATGGATGAAAAATATACAAAATCTCTCTGTATTATTTCTTACAACTGCAGGTGAACCTACAATCATTTCAAAATAAAAAATTAAAATAAAAAGTCTAGGTAACTCTGGGATATAGAACCTTGAGTACTGGATTTGAAGAAAGGATTCCAGCACTGAGCAGGAGGTGGGGCTAAATAAATAAATGCCAAGATTTCTTCCAACCCTTAAGATTCTTTTTTTCTTTTCTTCTCTTCTCTTCCTTTATTCTTCCTTCTTTTTCACAATTCTTTCCATTCTCTACATATCAAGATAAGTCTTTGACTTCCCACTGCAATCTGTTGCTGTTGCTTCATTGATAAAAAGTGCCAAAAAGTGCCTCTGTTTGGCCCTAAGAACCTCCATAGTCTACTCTCTGCCTAAGATTCTAGTCTGAAAGTCCACAGTTCTTTGCAGTTCAGAAAACCAAACACCAGATTCTATTCTTCTTTCTACTCCCATACCCCATCCCCAGCTGTGCTCTATTTTGACTTTCCTTTTTCCAGAAGACTCCATGACGGTCCTGATTTCACTTGTTCTACTTTCAGCTACCTTTGTTGGATTACTCAGCCAGCTGCCCAGGCATAAATATAAAAGTGGCACAAAACATACCTGAAAAGAACTGGAAATTTGGTGCTGGTAAATATAGATTTATATACATGCATCTCCTTATTTCGTAAGTGGAAAAATTAAAATTAATCCAAGTCTTATTTTTGTGTATATAATAATCCATTATTTTGAATTTAAACATGTAAGAGGAAAATTCATTATTAATAATCCTTCACTGACGTCTAAGGAAAATGGATCCTAATTAACTAGGGCCTTTGGCATAGTGGTCTAAGTAGTAACAAATGGTTGTTGTGTACCTTTGGAACACGAGGCTGGTACAGAGCTAAAGTATTTGGCATAAGAGAGACTCTGGGAGGGAGGAGGGGAGATACTCAGGGAGGTAGGGCTGGTTGTCAAGAAGGCTTAAGGCTAGGGGGAGAAAATGGATTTAATTTCAAAATTAGAGATTTTAAAAGAGGAGATAATAGTAAATGAACTTTCTTTTTTCTTTTCTTAAGTGAAAAGCTGTTCACTATTGCCCAGTGGACTTTTCAGAAAAAAATTTAGCTTGAATCACTAACATTATTGTCCAGTGGAGTTTTGTTTTGGGGGAGCTTAAAGAAGAGGATGGCATAGGAGTTCGGAACATGAAGAAACAACGCATACAAAAGAAGGTCAGTTTAGCCCTTCAATTGCAAAAAACAAAACGTTAAGGAAATATATTTAAGATAATAGTTTGAAGAAGCGCTGAATGAGGAGTTTATCTAGAGATCACAGTTATTATACCTGAATACAACCCTAACAATACTTCTTACTATTTGTATATTACTGTGATGTTTTACCTTTCCCACACTGAGGGATGAGGAATGAAGAATTTTCATGGTGGCACTGCATGTTGATGAGTTCGATGGTACTGTTATTTCCGTTAATCAGTAGTTTTTGTGGTTTTTACAATATTTTAATTGCACTTTGCTCTTTTTATTTGATAAAAATGAATAGAAAACAGCAAACTGAAAGTGCTGATACTTGTGAGAAGTATAGATCCATCAAGTTAATGTTACTGAGAAACTAGATCTAGGAAATAGAAGATCCAACATAAGAAAATGGCAAAATGAAGTCCCTGGTGGATCAGCCTGTGCCTGAAGACCAGCCAAGACTGGAGGAGGGGTCTGGGGGCTCCGGAATGGGGGTCTTCAGGAAAAAAGTAGATTTGATTGAATAACTGATATGTTTGGCATTTGAAAAATAACTGTTGCTAGAAGTACAGTAGATTGATAGGAAAAATGAAGGATTATGAACATGAAAATTAAACCAATGAAAAAAATGAGGCGGTGGTTAATTCCAGGAAAAATAAAGAGATATAAAACAAAAAAACCCATAACCATAATCATAATACACCACTTATCTCAACAGTAAACAATAATCACATAATTATAATAATACTATTGATTAACCCCAAAATTGTGACCTAACTCTATGGAGAGAAGGAAATTGTGGAAGTAGAGTTAGACCTTTATCTTTCATACAAAGAAATCAATAGATTTCTAAAATTAGTAAATCAAGAAATAGAGATATAAGAATATTATTTAGAGATATGCCAAAATAAATAAATAAAAAATGAAAAGAGTTGACTATTATGACATATTTTGGGGATTGGTGAATGGTGAAGCAGGAACTACTATTTTTCATTATAAGCCTTTTTTCACTATTTGATTGTTTTTAACTGTACATGTATTGTTTTGATAAAAATTCAATTAACTCATTAAACAATTTTTTTTTGAGACACAGTCTCACTCTGTTGCCAGGGATAGAGTGCAGTGGTGTCATCATAGCTCACAGCAACTTCACACTCCTGGGCTAAGCAATCCTTCTGCCTCAGCCTCCAGAGTAGCTGGGACTATAGGCATGCGCCACCATGCCCAGCTAATTTTTTCTATTTTTTGTAGAGACAGGGTCTCACTCTTGCTCAGGCTGGTCTCCAACTCCTGACCTCAAGTGATCCTCCCACCTTAGCCTCCCAGAGTGCTAAGACAAGGTGTGAACTACTGCACCCAGCCTAAATAATAATATTTTTTAAAAGTAGGGACTGCCTACATCTTTCACCTATGTTTTAAGAAGTATAAGCTATCATATGCTTTGTAACATGTATAATAAAATACATGGTATTGACAGGTATCTTAACTGAAGTTCTGAAGATAATACCAGGAGGCAGGTAGTGGATATTTCAAGACCTACCAGTGGGGAGGTGTGCGGTAGAGCAGCCTACCTGTTGACAGCTAATTTTCATTTCTGTGACTGCCTGAGGACTTTTGCCCTTCTGTCTGAGTCTGGCCTTTCAGTTTGTATACTTCTGTTATCTTCAAAGTCCAGCATTTTTTTCAGTCCAGACTACTTTGGCTTAGCTCTATGAAAGTCTATATCCTTCCTCGCTTAGTCTAAGCTAAGTATACCTTCTCATCTTTCTGGATGTGCTCCTTTCCAAATTTTCTTTTAAGCTGTGCTTAAACAACAACAACAACAACATACTTTCTTTACTAATGAATCCAACAAGGACTTATTTTATTTTTATTTTTTTGAGGCAGAGTCTCACTCTGTTGCCCTGGCTAGAGTGCCGTGGCGTCAGCCTAGCTCACAGCAACCTCAATCTCCCGGGCTCAAGCGATCTTCCTGCCTCAGCCTCCCGAGTAGCTGGGACTACAGGTATGGACCACCATGCCTGGCTAATTTTTTCTATATATTTTTAGTTCTCCAATTAATTTCTTTCTATTTTTAGTAAGAGATGGGGTCTCGCTCTTGCTCTGGTCTCGAACTCCTGAGCTCAAATGATCCGCCCACCTCGGCCTCCCAGAGTGCTAGGATTAAAGGCGTGAGCCACCGCGCCCGGCCTCCAACAAGCACTTTTTAAGCCAGTCAAATTCTATGTCACACTTGGAGACGTAGAAGATTATACAGTTCCATTCTAGCAAAGGAAATAATGTTTCATAAATTAATGTTTGGGTTTCTTTTAGGGGATTAGGGTGCCACTAACCCTCTTCTAGGAACATACATGAAAAGATAACGAGGCAAATGGAAAGGATATAGAGTTAATCCAGGTGGTAGCCACACATGCCCCATAATGGTAGGCTGTGATAAACTGCAGTGTTAGAGACTGAATTTTGAGTCTGGCAGAGGCTGCTGTGGGGATTCCCACTTTATACTCTGGTTAGTAGATCTGGTACCCGCATATTCAGCATGCTGCCATGAAGACACACGCAGGGCCTTCAGAACATAACCTGCGTCCACTTAGATGCTCACGTACGCTTTTGAAATAGAGCCTTGGACCTGGGTTCCAAAGTACATGAGAGGACAAGACAGTCACAGGCACTAACCTTTAGCCTTCAATATAGGTCTAGTGAAATTGGCTTGATGAATGCCCCCAACTCTAGACAGTCATCTCAGTCACTTCTAGGAGGAGGAACAAAAAAAGGGGTGAATAGAGAGAGGGCAGAAGGGTAGGAGAGGTTCTTTCTTCTTTGGGCTAACACATGAGGAACAGGTGAAAGAAGGTCCTTCTCCTTTCTACAGTCTTCCTTACTCTCATGTCTTCCTTCTTCTTTTCTTAAAACGAAGCACAAGAAATAGAAGTGGGTCAGTGTTCAACTAGATTGTAATTTAACATACTTGCTGTTATCCATTCACATATGAAAATACTAATGCATCATATTTGTTAATCATAAATACAGCCACTCATAAAATGCACACGTCAGGGAGAATTGACCTCGGCATTTGGGGCCAGGTGTTCTGGGCCTCATAATCACATCACATAATCCCATTGGATAGTTTAGAGGATTGAATGAGTTAAAAATCAATAAAGTATGTATTAATAGCATATTGATGCTATTAATGTATTAATAGTGCCTGGCATGCAGAGAACCTTAGTTGTTGTTGTTGTTTTATTATTAATTTACATTTGTGTAGCATATTATAGTAATTATCTCATTTGATTTTCATAACACCCTTTGAAGGAAGGAAGACAAGTCATACTACCCCCTTTACAGATGACAGATGAAGTTACTACTATACTAGGTTTACAATTCAGATTTTTTCTTTTCTCTTTTTTTGTTTTTAATAGATGGGGTCTTGCTCTGTCACTCAGGCTGGAGTGCAATGGCATGATCATAGCTCACTGTAACCTTAAACTCCTGTGCTCAAGTAATCCTCCCTCAGCCTCTCAAGCAGCTGGGACTACAGGCACGTACCACCATGCTCAGGTAATTTTTTTTTTTTCAGAGACAGGGTCTTGTTATGTTACACAGGCTAGTCTCAAACTCCTGGCCTCAAGCAGTCCTCCTGCCTCAGCCTCCTGAGTCTCTGGGATTATGGGTGTGAGTCACCATGCCTAGCTCCAATTCAGATTTTCTGATTTCTAGTTCAAAAAGCTCTTTTTCTTACTCCATGTTTGGGTAGCTGCCTGGTTTCCCTTATTCAATAATTTAAAGGTTGGGTGTCTCACTTTCTCATTGGGAAGTCCCAGATGATGACAAGGTAGAAATTTGGAACTCTTCTACTCTACTAGAAAAAGAATAATCTCTTTGCTTAAATTATATATTTTGTTTTGTAGTTTCTTGGGAAAATTAATACATGTATTATACAATTCATAAATATTTGCCTTGCACCTTATACAAAGAAAAAATTTACATGCTGATTGTTTTATTCTTTGTGAGTCAAACCAGTACGGGATAAGGAGAAGGTGGTGAGCTGGATGTCACTCCCAACCCCTTCATTACAGGAGGTCGATTTAGCCCACTTGGCTGGGTATCACTTCTCCCTCCTCTTCTTAAGCACATCTTTATCTTTATATAGGTAAAATGTGTATAATATGTATAAAAACATATATAAAATGTGTATATATGTATGTACATATACATACACATAGGTAAATAATTGGACCATACTAACCTGCAATTTTTGCATAGCAACATAGCATGAATATTTTTCTATGTCCTATGAATTAGTTAGGTTTGCAGTCCATTGCTAGACTTAATGTATTGAGGCTTAAACAAGTAAGGGTGTTATTTGTTGCACAAAATAAGAAATCCAGAGGTAGACAGTCAAGGCTGGTATGATCCCTTCACAACGCCTTCCAGGATTGAGGTGTCTTCCAAGTTTCTACTCTGCTGCCCTTAGCATGTGGCTTTAGACCTTGTGCTTGTTACCTCATTGTCACAAGATGGCTGCTCCACCCCTTAAAATTTATCTGTATTCCAGGTAAAAAGAAGGGAAAATGCAAACAGCAAAAAGGAGCATGTCAGCAGAGACTGCTTCCAATTAAAGAGCTTTCCTAGAATCCCACCCAACGGCTCCACTGTGTTACATGGCTGCCAAAGCCACAACAACAGTTGGGTGTCACCAGCTGTGTTTTTCAGGAAGCAGATGCTCCAGATAGAGTGAGGTGTGCAAAAGGCTTAATGGGGAGTAACACCTGGGAAAGCAGCAGGAAGCAGAATTGGGCAAGGGGAGTGATCATTCCTTGCTGCAGACCTGACAAAGTCTCTGCCTGCTCAATGTGCAGCTCCAAAGCAAAGACCGCCTATTAGGGGAGGCCCGTGTGGGGTGGAAGCAGGTTGGCCTTTGTACTTGCATCTTGCTCAGTTATTGGTTGGGGGATGCCCCTAGAAAAGCATGACCTCAGCTTGAAAGTTGCCAGGAATTAAACACTGGAGGCTGTCAGCTAACCACACTCCTCACGGTGAGTGACAAGTCCTTTCTTAAAACAAGGGGATCTGAGTAGCACACATCTCTATATATGCCACCCTGGGAAATGAAACTTTTAAGCTGGGCACATTGCTACCCCAAAGAAATCTGGAGATCTGCTAGTAAGGAAGAAGAAAGGATATTGTGTGGGCTGACACCCTTTGTTATGCTTCCTACTCAGGAGACAAGAACAGTCTTGCCAGAGAGAGGGGGACTGTCCTTTGTAATACAAATGAGATAAAAGAAAAAAAAGAGAGAGAGAGAGAGAAAGGGGGACTGTTTATTGACAAGCTATTAGTAGTTGTGTCCCATGGTGGAATGGTGTCAAGAAACAGAAATGTCACCTTCATTAGAGAGCACCCTGGCAGTCCATCTTCCCATGCCATCGAGTTGCCTTTCATGTTGGGTAATTCAGAGAGAAATGGGGCTAGCTCACAAGTGAAATGGTGGACACAGGTAATGGTAGAAATAAGTGAACAAGAGTGTTGCTTTTCATCCTTGCTCCTAAATTTTGTATTTCTCTAGAAGTCACTGGCATAATTAAGGTTTTCCCCTTTGGGCTTACAAAGATTTGGCTCATTGACATTTGGTTTGTAAAGTTGGGAGAGACCAATTATCCAGTCCTTTTTTCTGAGGTTGGATAATGCAGAGGCTCTTTGGGTGATGCAAAATCTCATTCCAAAAGGGAGTTCTCCAAGGAAAACGGAAACAAGTGGAGTAAGCGATTTAGGTTTGGTCGTATAGGATGTTTATGGCTCTCTATTTTGCTGAAGTAGTTTTCTCTAATCTGAATATTACTAACACTATCGAGAAAAGTTCCCCGTCTCTAGCAGGAATGCATTTAGCTTTCCACAGATACATTCAGGAGTAATTATGAAGTTTAGAAAGGATAACGTGAGTCTCTCCCTGGGCTGATATCTGGGCCTGTACTTTCAGCATGCGCTGGCTGGTTGTTTAATTCTGAAGGAATCAAGTAGTGTGTATACAAATAAAGCCTCAAAATATGGAAATATGACATAATGAAGAATACATTTGGGTCTTAGCTAATCTTAAAAAACTGGTGAATAATTTATTCTCCTAATTAGTTTCTTTAAAGTCTAACCAAAGTTTGCTATTTACCACTAATTAGGACCTCCATTTCAGCTCCTTTTCTGACAGAGATATAGCCTGATCAGTTTTAAATGGGCAGTGAGGAATTAAAGTTTTTTCAATAATGTTTTTAATTTTAAAAAAGATACATTTACTGTAGAAAAATAGAGAAAAGTACCAGAATGATTCAAATGACTCTTAATTTCACCAACTAGAAGTAATCAACATTATAAAGTATATTCTTTCAATCTTTCATAATATTTATACATTATGTTCTATATAGATAAAATACATAAATATATATAAAATGTATATGAAAAGGTAGGTATATGTATGTATTAATACGTGTTTTTTGTGTACACCATCACCCACATGTAAATAATTAATGGGGGCCATGCTCTGCATATTGTTGTTATGCCTAACAAGATCCCTTGAACATTTTTTTTTTTTTTTTTTTGAGACAGAGTTTCACTCTGTTGCCGGGGCTAGAGTGAGTGCGGTGGCGTCAGCCTCGCTCACAGCAACCTCAAACTCCTGGGCTCAAGCAATCCTCCTGCCTCAGCCTCCCGAGTAGCTGGGACTACAGGCATGTGCCACCATGCCCGGCTCATTTTTTCTGTATATTTTTAGTTGGCCAATTAATTGCTTTCTATTTATAGTAGAGACGGGTCTCGCTCTTGCTCAGGCTGGTTTCGAACTCCTGAGCTCGAGCAATCCGCCCGCCTCGGCCTCCCAGAGAGCTAGGATTACAGGCGTGACCTTGAACATTTTTTCATGTCATTACGTTTTCCTCTACAACACAGTCTTCAAAGACCGCACAGTGTTCTGTTGAATCCACGCACCTATTTATTCAATAAATCCCTTATTATTGAACATTTCAATTCTTTCTGGATTTTGATTGTTATAAAAAAATTCTGTGAGTCATCACGTTGTAACTCTCTCACACCCCTGATTATTTCCTAAGGGTAAATACTCGAAGAAGAGGATGAACATTGTATTTTGATATCACTTGTTTCTGTCTGCCCAGAATCCCTTCCCTTTTTCAGATACTAGAACTGGCCTCCTGCCCGACTCTCCCACTTCCTTTCAGGAACTGTCTCTCCCTCACCTGGTGGGACTTTCCATCCATGCTGGGATCAGAGTGTCCTGTCTCCTATCACTCCAGACACAGTGTCTGGTCCAGGAGTCAGGCCAATAAGTCTGATAATGATTCTTTTTTTTTTTTTTTTTTTTTTTTGAGACAGAGTCTCACTCCGTTTCCCGGGCTAGAGTGCCGTGGCATCAGCCTAGCTCACAGCAACCTCTAACTCCTGGGCTCAAGCAATCCTCTTGCCTCAGCCTCCCGAGTAGCTGGGACTACAGGTATGTGCCACCATGCCCAGCTAATTTTTTCTATATATTTTTAATTGGCCAATTAATTTCTTCCCATTTTTAGTAGAGACGGGGTCTCGCTCTTGCTCAGGCTGGTTTCGAACTCCTGAGCTCAAATGATCCACCCGCCTGGGCCTCCCTGAGTGCTAGGATTACAGGCGTGAGCCACCTTGCCTGGCCTTGATAATGATTATTGGATAAAAACATCTCTTTCCTTTTGGAATTCTTAAGTGGTATCAAAGATCATTTAAGATTGGGACCGATGAGGGCCATCTTGATGGCAACACAGAAGAAAGCAGAGCTGGGCTATGGAGCGACAAACATAAATATCATGTTGGATGACATGATTTGAGCTCCTGGTTCCAGCAATATGCTCTTCCCCTGGATTAGTCCAACTACTTGACCTAATGGATTTCCTTTTTTATTTAAACTAATCTGAGCTGGCTTTCTGTCTTTGGCAACCAAGGCTCTTGACTAATATAGATATTCTTAAGGTTTTGATATACATTTCAAATTACCTTCCAGAACAATATTGCCAAATATAATTGTAGAAATGTGGAATTTTTAATGTTGATATTGCTGCAATGGGTCAGTGTAGAAGCACAGTATAAATCAAATTTATCTCTTCTTTTCATATCCCCAAACCCTTCTGACAAAAGCAAAACATCCGGATCAGATCATCGCACTCAAGTGAGTAAAGGTGGAGGATGTGAAGACTGGAGACCGAGCTGGGGTGGCATTATGCCCGCATGTCAGGCTGGGGAAAAGCCATGGCTCTCAGGGAGGAAGACAAAAGGTCAGTGTACCCTGTAGCCAATTACACAGTGGGTCTGCGACACCTTTATTCCTCCCACCCTCAGTAGTGAAAGTTTAGTCTGAAGATGGTTCAGTTCCAAGAACAGAGTTAAATTATTCAGGAGTAAGTTGTCAACTTCAAGTTAGTGAGCCGAGGCAGAGTATTTTAGGCAGAAGCTATGTGACTAGCTTAGGTGGGAGCAAAGTTTCTGAGCTAGATGAAAAAGGTGGGCCCATGGGCAGATGTGGGAGGAGATGGGTGAGGGAGGAGTCACTTTAAAGGGATGCTAAAGTACTGTCGGCAAAAACAAATCAATGACAACACATCACTGGAGTGAACTGGAAAACAGTGTCTGTTGCTCCAGTTTTTCTATCTACTCCTTATGTAGCTGTGGAAATGAAAATTGGTCCTAGTCTCACTGAGGTAGACACTGTCCTGTTAAATATATTTATAGGAGACTATTAATATGGACTGAGCTCTTGCGCTAGGCCCCAACAGACCAAACCAAAATGGAGTGACTCATGCTAAAGTTCCCTGTCACCAAACCAAAACTAAATTGTTTACTGTCTTCATAGAAACAAAGAGAGAGACAGAGAGGGAGAAGGAATAGCCAATCCCCAAACAGACCAGCTTTAGCTGGCATGAGAAGAAGTTCCCTTTGCTTTAACTCTATAAGGAAAGTAACTTTGAAATGACCAATCTGCTTTTCATTCCTTGTTTCTACTTCTTCGGCTCTTTTCTGACTATAAAGCCTATCTCCTCTGTTCAGTTCATCAGAACAGCTTTTCTAAATTTTTAGAGGAGATACTGCCTTGATTCGTGAATCACGAATTAGAGGCTGGGCACGGTGGCTCACACCTGTAATCCTAGCACTCTGAGAGGCTGAGGCGAAGTGGGAGGAGAGGTGGGAGGATCACTCGAGGTCAGGAGTTCAAGACCAGCCTGAGCAAGAGTGAGACTCTGTCTCCACTAAAAATAGAAAGAAATTAGCTGGACAACTAAAAATATATAGAACAAATTAGCCGGGCACGGTGGTACAAGCCTGTAGTCCCAGCTACTCGGGAGGCTGAAGCAGAAAGATTGCTTGAGCCCAGGAGTTTGAGGTTGCTGTGAGCTGGGCTGATGCCATGGCCCCCTAGCCCAGGGAGCAGAGTGAGACTGTCTCAAAAAAACCCGCCAATTAGATCATTTGACTATGTTTGTTGTAACTTTGTCTTTGACAAATTCTCAAAAGGAAAGGAAAGCAACACTCTTCATTAGCAGCAGCCCGTGAAAGATAGATATTTTTGAGATGCACATGTGCACTGGTGGTCAGCTGAAATTTCTCAGCCAACAACGAGTAGCCAGGTGCTGTTTCCCGAGAGTGAGTGGTTTGTTTTACTCACCCTTTCATATACCTCTCAAAATGTTTTCTGGGTCATACAATCACAAACAAACAAAACTGAAGAGAGAAGATGAGCTTCAGAAAAATGGGAACCAATCACTTAGTTTCCTGTTCTTCGGCTCGTGGAAGTGAATTACTGAGAAAGTCTATTTCTACTTCGAGTTTTTATTGATTCAAAAGATAAGTTTCTCCCTGTACTGACCAAATCAATGTTGAACGCACATTTGTAGGATATTTGTTTGCAAGGGCTGCTCAGCTTGGCCCAGGCCTGCTGGGAGGTTGGACGTGGAGAGTAGGATAAGGCAGCAGAGACATCCCCCCACCCCCGATTGCTACACTGAAGGGATATCTCTCTAGACATAAGCTGGGTAGCCAGGATAGCAAAAGAACAAATTTGAAGACCAGCCAGCTCTCCATTAAAAATTTTGGAAGCATTGTCCAGAGCCCTGAGAATGAAAAGACGTCTCCAACCATCCATGGCTGTTTGGGCAAAGAAAACACTGGGCAGGGTAGCAGTGGGGGAAGCAATAGCCAAGAATCAGATACAAAAAATGGACAATTGGTGAAGCAATTACCTTTTTCACCACTCTCTCTCCTTTCCACTGGCCACCCTTCCAGGTGCCTTGACCTGAACGTAAACGTGGTCTGAATTCTAGCTCTGCTCAGTTCAGTCCAGGGAATCAGAGGAAAAACTGTCTCTGTCCACAACCCCCCCTTCCCTTTTATACCACCTCTCCCGCTCCAACCACAATAATGGAAACAAAACACTGGTGTAAAAAAACTTTAAAAGTTGTCTATTTAGAATGTCTGAATCATGAATGTATGATTGAAAATGAATAAGAAAAGAACAATTATTTATTTTTTTTTGCAAAAGAGAAAAAAAATTTTTTTTTAAAGAAAAAAATTAAAAAAAAAAAGAATGTCTGAATCAGCAAATAAAACTCCTGGAACTAGTGCAGGATGTAAGGTCAACATATAAAAGTCAATTGCTTTCTCATATACCAGCAATGAACAAGTGAAATTTGAAATAAAAAACACAATACCATTTACATTAGCACCCCCAATAATAAAATACTCAGGCATAAAACTAACAATGCATGCACAAGCTCTACATAATAAAAACTACAAAACTATGATGAAAGAAAAAATATCTACATGAGTGGAGAGATATTTCATGTTCATGGGTAGGAAGGCTTAATATGGTCAAAATATCAGTTCTTCCTAACTTGATCTACAGACTCAATGCAATCCCAATCAAAATCCCAGAAATATATTTTGTGAATACCAACAAACTGATTCTAAAGTTTACAGGAAGAGGCAAAAGACCTCGAATAGCCAACACAATATTGGAGAAGAAGAACAAAGTTGGAGGACTGACACTATCTAACTTCAAGACTTACTATAAAAGCAGTCAAAACAGTGTGATATTAGTGCAAGAATAGACAAATAGATCAATGGAACAGACTAGGAAGGCCAGATATAACTCACATAAATATAATCAACTGATCTTCGACAAAGGAGCAAAGGCAATAAAATAGGGAAAAGATTACCTTTTCAACAAATGGTTCTGGAACAACTGGACATCCACATGTAAAAAAAATTAATTTTTTTAGAAGACCTTATGCTCTTCACAGAAATTAATTCATAATGGATCATAGACCTAAATGTAAAATGCAAAACTATAAAATTCCTAGACAAAAACATAGGAAAAAAATCTTGAGTATGGCAATGACTTTTAAAATACAACACTAAAATCATGATCTATGAAATAAATAATTGATAAGCTAGACTTCATTAAAATTAAAAACTTCTGCTCAGCAAGAGAATGAGAAGACAAGCCACAGATGGGAGAAATATTTGCAAAAGACATATCTGATAAAGGACTCTTATCCAAAACATACAAAGAACTCTTAAAACTCAAAAATTAGAAAATGAACAATCTGGTTAAAAAATGAGCAAAAGACCTTAACAGACACCTTGCCAAAGAAGATATACAGATGACAAGTAAGCATGTGAAAAGATGCTCAAAATCGTATGTCATTAGAAAAATGCAAACAATGAGATACCACTACACACCTATTAGAGTGGCTAAAATCCAAAACACAGACAAAACCAAATGCTGATGAAGATGTGGAGTAGTAACAGGAACATTCATTCATTGTTAGTGGGAATGCAAAATGGTATAGCCACTTTGGAAGACAATTTGGCAGTTTCTTACAAAATTAATCATACTCTGATTGTGCTCCTTGGTAATTACTTAAATGAGTTGAAAAGTTATGTCCACACAAAAACCTATACATGGATGTTAATAGGACCTTTATTCATAATTGCCAAATCTTGGAAACAATTAAGACGTCCTTCAGAAGATGAATGGATAAATAAACTCTGGTACATCTAAACAATGTAATATTGTTCAGTGCTAAAAGAAACGAGCTATCAAGCCATGAAAAGATGTGGAGGAAACTTAAATGCATATTACTAAGTGAAAAAAGACAATCTGAAAGGCTACATACTGTGTGATTCCAACTATAGGAAGTTCTGGAAAAGTAAAAAATTATGGAGACGTTATAAAGATCAGTGATTGCCAGAGATCTTGGGGAGGTAGGCCTGACTAGGCAGAGCACAAAGGATTCAAGGCAGTGAAACTATTTTGTATGATACTATAATGGTGGACACATGTCATCATGCATTTTTCAAAACCCATGGAATGAACAACATCAAGAGTGAACTGTAATGCAGACTATGGACTTTGGGTGATGGTGATATGTCAATAAGGCTCATCAATTCTAACAAACATGTCACTCTGGTGCTAAATGTCGATAATGGGGGAGGCTGTGCTTGTACGGGGGTACAGGGTATATGGGAATTCTCTGTACTTGCTGCTCAGTTTTGCTGTGAACCCAAAACTGCTCTAAAAAATAAACCTTATTAAAAATGTATTAACTAAAAAAATACATAAGTGATGAATCAGAGAGAGGGATAAAAGCATTGAGTAGCAGAGCCTAGTTTTC
>CAUYPO010111614.1:0-34023 GCA_963574435.1 Cheirogaleus major
TTAATTGTGTCTCTCTAAAGGGAGAGGAAGATAGGGTGTAAATTTGACGTGGTCTAGTATACTGAAGACACAGATGTCTGAGGACATGAATGAGGCTTCCCTGGGGTGGCCTTTCCCCTGCTCCCCCTGCCCTTTCTCCCTTCTTCTCCCCCTCTGGTTGCTTAGCTCCCGTGTCCCTCGACTATGTTGGAGTATCCCCCCTTCTCTCTGGCTTGTGAGTCTTGCTGGAAGACAGACCTGCCTTCAGGAAGTTGGACTTCCAGACGTTTCCTTTTTTGGGCTCTCTTACAGCTACAGGTGACCTTGGGGACCGCAGACTTAAACCATTTTGGTACCGCATGTCCTTTCATTTAAATGGCGTTGGGCAAAAGAAAGCTTCTTGTTTTCTTGTAGTTTACAGAATATAATACTATTTGCAGATTCTGGGGATATCTATACTCTCTTGACCATAGCAACTAACAGTGTTCACTGTTGTTGTCATATTGTGATTCTTGCCGACCAGCTCTAGGACAAGAGAGGAAGTGGGAGATGTAAATTAGAGGGATGGATTTGAGATGGACACTTGGGGAAGATGAGAGAATGCCTTGGTTTAGGGGAATTTATTTTTCTCCCAGTTCCTCTGCTGGAGGTTACATTTCCTTGTCTATTTCATGTGTAATAGCCCATGTCCTCTTTTTTTCTTTTTCTTTTTAAAAAGAGAGGATTTTTATTTGATTAAAGGAAATGATGGTGTGTCTCCCAAGGCAATTCGGTTATTTTTCACCTTCTAGTCTTCAATTCCTTTGCCTTCCCCACTGTGTCTTTGGAAAAAGGTGCCCAGATATAACCAAGGGTCAGGAATATCCCTGTCCATTGCCGCGAGACACCTAATTGGACCGTAATAGCTGGACTGAAGTATATTTAGGTTTAGAGGAAGTACTTGGACTAACTTGTGGTTGGCAGCCTGAAACATCACTTTTCAAAATTTAGTCTGTATCAGAGTTATCTTAGGGTGAATGCATGTGTGATGTAGCTTGTACAAGGCAGGTTCCTGACCCTCGCTCCCAAATATTCTAATTTAGTAGCTGCAGAGTGGGCCCAGGAGTCAGCATTTTGGGAGCTCCCACCAAGACACTGCGATGGGTGGTCTTCACTCCACACTTTGAGATACAGCTGTCTGGGCTGTAAGTCTTTGTTCTCAGAATTGGAGAAGATGGCAGAGCAGCAACATCTCACGGGGAAAGTGAACCTGATGATTAAGTTAATAGTATCAGTTGGACATGAGCCCTGAAGGTAGGTACTATTCTCTTGTCCACCTCCTCCTTGACCTGGCAATTTACAACCATGTAAAGTTAAGCAAGGGAGGTTGGGAGTCCTTTGCAAAGCTTTTGTAAGCATTGGTATTCTCCAAAATGCCCTTTCTCTGATGAGTGTGCAGGGACTTTTTTTTTTTTTTTTTTTTTTGAGACAAATGTCTTTTGCCGGTGGATGTTCCAAAAGCTACGATGGCCTCCCTCCCCTGGAGTATTTGTGCCAAACACGCATGTCCAGAGTAAGCTAAGAGGAAATGTAGAGGTGGCTCTGGACCCCACCTAGGATTTATTTTTAGACCACATCTAATTAATCAGGAATGAATTCATGTTCGGGAAATGGATTTCTGTAGCCTTAAAGTAGAAGAGCTGACCTGGTAGGTGGACTTTTAATATTTTTGGACATTTTGGCTCTGTTGCCTGAGAGCAGAGATTATCTTACATAGATACTTGGAACAAGGAACATTTTAGTGGGTGGTCTGCTTAATGGATGAGAAATCTGGAGCAGATAGTGGACCCATCTCTTCTTCTGATGTACATTTAATTTTCACCAATTATGCAGATCTATTTGTATCTGTTGTCACTAAGCAATTGCTTATTCAGAAGCATCAAAAGGAAGGCATAGATGACTTTCAGTGCCTGGAAAAACATGTACTGACTACAAAGAGTGAGGCAATGCAGTCAGCCTCCTTACACCGGCAGCATCTGACCCTCGATAACCATGTGACTGTGATTATTAGAATGATTAATGGAAATATCCAGAAGTTGTAGTGACAAAGATCGGAAATCAGTTTAGGATCATGCCTCTTAAGCTCCAAATGCTTCTGTGTCCAAAGGTTAGTAACTAAATATAATAAATGCTTCAGTTACCTTTCCTTGAAGCTTCCTTGGTCTCCAGTGGAATCTCTTCCTGCCCTGTTAGGTGTGGCCCCTATAGTACATCCTTGATAGATCTGATACAGAGATGAGCGTGTGACTGGTTTCAGAGTAGAGGGCAGTCAGTTTGCTCAACTTCCCCAACCCCCAGAACTTGGGCCCTAGATTGGGTACCACAAGCAGGATTGTCAGATAAAATACAGGTTACCTATTTAATTTGAATTTGAATTTCAAATAAACAATGAATACTTTTTAGCATAAGTATATCCCATGTAGTATTTGGGACATACTTATACTAAAGAAAAATTTATTTTTTTGTCTTATCTGAAATTTAAACATAACTGAGTAAACTGTCTTTTTATTTGCTGGCAACCCCAGCAAGGATCCTGTTCCTAATAAATTCTGTTTATGTCCATTGATTACAAAACTTCTGGGTGGTTTACAAGAATTGTTGTGCCTCAGGGGAAAAGAAGACTAGGGAAGCAGGAGACGCCCTCATACATCCTCTGCTTTAGAAAAGACTGATGTTTCAATGTTGAGAGAGGAAATGACCTCAGAAAATTAGCTTTTAGGACCATTACCATATATAGTAGCATAAGGAAAGCAGAAAATACCTTTTTTTTAAGGCCCTATCATGTCTAAAGGAATCTCAAAAAGGAATAAAAAAATAGAGGCTAAAACTCCAGCTGGGTCAGGTGGATACATCTGTCTGATACGTAATAAATAATGCTTGCTCCCAGCTAGGTCTCACTGACAAATATAAGTCGATGACAGGAAAATTACCCATGCCTGTACGGAATTAGCTAATCGTATTATCATTACTTAAAGAGGCCTCATTTGGGCAGAGGGCGTCTCACAAAAGAGGAAAGAAATATGCCTGAAACTCTAAAAAACGTTCAACTTCACTTGCAGTCAAAGAAATACAAATTAAGGGAAATGTCATTTTCCCCATAAATGAATACATTTATTTTTACATGAGAAACACCCAGGGCTGACTAAGATATGGCATGATGAGAACTTGCGAACTCTGTCCTTCCTGGAAATTTATTAGACAAGTGCATCGGGGCCCTCGATCAACAGTTCAACTTCTGGGAACTCTGTCCAAAGGACTGTTTATATAGGTTAAGGATTTTACCGTGGTATTTATGAGAAAAAAGTTTCGAAATTAAATGCCCAATGGCATGAGAATGTAAATAGTAATTTGTGTTGCTTGAAGTGCTTGTAATCATATGGGGAAGTGGTTATGTTGTGTTTAGTGGGAAGAAAAAACAGTCTACTGTTGGATAATGTGATATCTGTCCTGTGTAAAACCACAGGACAAAACGTGGAAGGAAGCACACCAACCTCTGACTATTATGGTTTGTTAGGTGGTGTGATTATGGGTGATTTCAATTTTCTTCTGTATGCCTTTAGGCTTTCTGAGGTTGCTCTGATATGCACGTGTGCCTTTGTAATCAGAAACAAAGCTATATTGACAGGTCGCTGTCCCGTTGGCAAAGTGGATGGATGGAGTAGCTGACCAGCCCTGCCTTGGGCACTTAAACCCATTAAACTTACTAAACTGATGAACTTTAAACGAATGCTCTGCTGTTGGTTTTATGCTGAGACTTTACCTTTCCAGCCTATATGTCGGCAGTTCCGGAGGATGTGAGGACATTCCTGGGTGAATAGCCTGGTAGGACTCAGAGCAGCCAAGGAAATTTCCTAGGGGAGGAGCCATCAGCATCATTTTCCTTCCCTCTTTCTGCTGTCTCTTGCCAAATGGTAGACTCCGTTATATCGCTGATCTCCGGCCGGTGAACCTTCCTGGTTCCCGTAAGTCAGGTCACATCTCAAGTGCCCAGTGGGTTCTACAGACAGCATTTGCGGCAAAAAGACAGCATCTACCTGAAGCCCGATGGCGCCTTATGGACGGAGCCGTGGTCTCACGGCAGACGGTATGGCCCTCGCATCTGTTATTTCACTTTGTCGATGCACTGACTTCGAAAATGCAAATTCTCAACGTGCACCAACTGGGTAAGGAGTAGGGATGAAAGAAAACAGTTGTGTTAGGAATATGGGAGACTTCTTCTCTTTTGGAAATGGTCTTTAATGTAGTTGTATTTTTACAGCTTTACACGAAGGAAACGGTATGAGAGTTTTGGATAGGTTCAGAGACGGTCATGGGCTTGGACGTCTCTAAGCTGAGGGGTCTTCTGCCAGGACGAGGAGAACTGCCCTGGCTCTGTCTAGATTTCTGTGTAGGTGACTGTCAAGGTCTCTATGGGCCTTGGTTTCTCTGTGTGCCAAGGTGGCACACAAACCAAAGTGGAGTCATTATTTCATGTTCAAATTCAGCACTCATCGTATAAGGGAAATCGTTCTAATCCCATATACGATTAAAGAACCAGCACCAAATTTTTAGCAAGCGTTGTCACACTCGTGTTGATGATTGAGTTCCCTCACCTAAATGATGCTGATTCTCTGGGATACAAGAAGGAAGGAAAAATATGAGTAAATGGATTCTCTTCTTCCCTGCTTTTGATTGGCCTTTTGATTTTGTTTGTGTACATATGCTACATAGTGAATGTATATTACTGGCTACTTTTCATCTTATCTTTTGTAACGGGAGTTTAGAAAGACTTTTTCCAGGGATTTGCTGTTTTCTGTGCTTAGCAGATGAGGATTTGCCTATTTGTGCTAATGCAACCAAATCATCTCCAGTAGATTCCTTGGGAATATCGTTAGAGCTCTCTGGCGGCGGCGGGTGATCTGTTAATTAGCGTTGCCATGTTCATTGGTGGCCTGAGGTTCCATCATCGGGCCTATCAGATGTAACCAGTTACATCATCTCGGGGACCACAGGCCTTCTGTGTTTCTCGTGTGATCGGGCCCAAGGGCTTTGAAAATGAAGGTTAACACAGCCTTTATCTAGCAAGATGTTCCTAATCTGAGGCTCTTGACTCCATAAAGACTCAAAAGTTATTTCAAAATTATCTCCCCCTGCTCCCCGATTGTAACATTTGCTGTATTTTCAAAAGCAGTTGCTGATCCAAAATGGTTTAGAGCCATTGACTAGAGGACTTCAGGGCCTTTCACGGAACAGGGGAGGAGAACAGACCCTGGGGGGAGGAGGCAGGATCTTACCCAGGGTTTGCTGATGGTTTCTGGGCATGTGCTTTTCTCCAACATAGGATGTATTGTGACAAGAATCACGTCCCCTGTTTGGGGAACAGGTAACCAAGGAAGCAGATGCATCAGATAAGGTCACCTGGTGATTCCGTGCAAAAGGTGAGCCTGGGACTTCTCCCCCTGTTCCATGCAGGCCTCAGACTCAAACGCAGCAATGTGGCGCCTTTGCTACGCAGAAAAGGGAAGAGGGTGACAGGTCTGGCCCCTGCAGCCGGCTCCATCTCTGTGTGGATTCTTAGATGCTTGATTCTATTTTAATAAATTTAATTTTTTTGATGATGATGGCCAGCCTTTTTTCTAATGGCAAAAGGTCTTTTCTTTCTGCCTTTCCGAAAGAATTATAGCCCTGTGTTCTTCTGGGCTTGATGTTGGTAAATATTTTCTCCTTTCAGCTGCTTTACACTTAGAAATAGTAGGTCTGATGGGTTAAGAAATGCCGCTTTTATGAAGCGCTCTCAGGTTTGTCTGCAAGCGGGGATGGTGGTAGATACCAGCTTTCCCAGGAGTCTTCCTGCCCTCTGGTGTCAGGCAGTAAGAGCTCACCAGCCCCCTCTGCAGCCTTCTCGCTGCAGTGACTGCTTCTGCTACCCTCTCTGGCAAGCAGACGAGCAGGTCAACCCCTTCTCCCACCGGAGACTCTATCCCCAGTCACCTGTGGGGCCTGGTTAAGAGCGTGGCTTCTGGAGACAAAGGACCTGAGTCGACTCCTGAATCCACCATAGGCTGGCTGTGTGACCCGGGATGAGTTACTCCACCTCTCCGTTCTTCATTTTCTTCATGTGTTAAAGGCATTCACCTCTACTTCATGGTATTTGTAAGGATTGAGGATGAATTGATGATAAGTTCCCAATGTCACCTATTGGCCAGTGTCACTGTTGTTTTTGATTCCTGAGTTTGACATTAACTGCTTCCGCCCTTCCTCCTCCTCTTTGCCAAACGCTACTTCAAAAGTGCCCGAACCCTTCCTATTTCAAGAAATCTCACAGCGTTCCTGCCACTCTGGGATACCCACACACCCCACGACGTGCTTGGCAGTTGCCTCCGCTAACTGGTCATCCTTCGCCCACACGCCGGCATTTTGCTTGTTGGATGTGATGGTTTAACTAGCCTCACCAGGAGAAGCAAGAAGGTGCATTGCTCACGACGCAGCCATACCTCGTGCCTGTAATGATTTACTTGGACTAATCTTCCTTGTTGCAGACTCATTAGTGAGTCATTCACACCTCCGTTCCCACCAGGGAAGGCACTGACGTCAGTTTTCACTCGCTGGGACCTGAGGTCAGGCGTGCATTTTTACTCTGGTTAATAACTCTTTATCCTTCTTGATGTTTCTGTTAAACACAAGCCCATTGCTAGCATTTGCTCACGTGCCTCCCAGCTCTGTCACTCTGTGCGTTATCTGCAGAGGATTCAGAGTAGGATCCTTTTGTGACACAAGTGAAAATAACACAACTCTCAGTGATTGTTAGTGTGCACATTTCAGCCCCTTAGGTTTAAAGGAATTTGTGTCTTCCCTGTCTGTCCTCTCTTAAATTGTAAGATCCCCAAGGGAAAAAGATTTTTCTTTTGGCCCTTATCAACTCCCACTGGAGAGCATTTAGGCCAGGCCTGTGCGCTCAGGCAGGGCACGAGGACATCAGTTATGTGTACTGACTGATCCGGGGAAAGGTGAGTGCCCTCCGCCACGACCCAGCTTAGTTCATGGACAGCATTCGGGACTGCTTTGCTCACGTCTTTAGTGTTTGTGGGCTTGAAATCCCAGGTTTTTAAATTCAGTTTCCCAGCTAGCATCTGCAGCCTGAGTTGTCCAGATATTGTCAACTTAAAAGGTATAAAAAAATCCCCTCCATGTGTGTACAGAAACATACACACATGCATACATACGTGAAGGCTGTCTAATAGCTCAGTCAGGAAAGATGGTACCAGGTAGCAGTCCTATGTACCCACATGCATGCGTGCACACACATACGGTGTGGATAACACACAGTGAGTATTGAGCCTCACCTCGTGTAGATAGTGTCTGGCAGAAGTTGCTATCTAATTGAGACAGTTGCATTTTGCAGAGGCCGGTTTTGTGCATCAGGGCAACTGACCGTTAGAGGGCTTGTTATCTTTGCATTGTGGAGGGTCAGCTAACCTTGGCCCCCTTTTTCCTAATGGAACCGAGATTCAGTTGGGAGCTGGGCTGGAGTGAGTCTACTGTCCTTTGGCACTTTCTTGCCCTTGAAGCCATACTTGCATCATTTGAGTAAACAAATACAAAATGATTTTGAAAAGAAGGGTTTGTTTGTTTTTTCTTTTCCTGTTTTTGAAATCTAAAATGGTATTCCACTTGGGCAGTTCACCTGAAAGGGAATCAAAGACTCAATCAAGTGTCTATAGTGAGATTCTGGTCTTTAAGTGGAGCACCCATGAAAGTAAGATGAGCTCCCCTTGTCTTGCTTCCCAGCAAGGAGTGAGGGGCGGCTGGACCGGAGGTGTATGGTCAGGGAAGCAACGGAGTCCTCCTCGTTGCCCCTTGTTTCTTAATTTGGCTTCTGGAAAATTTTTCTCCAACTTTTCAGCTTACAGATGAGAGCTTTTTATTTTTTACGTGCAGAGATTTTGTAAATGGGGAAGGGAAGTAGAAATACCATGGAGAGCTCCACCTCGTTCTTCTCACCGTTAACTTTGGTGACGTTCCTCCAGCAGACCAGAGTGTCCAGCGTCTCCTGTTACCCGCAGTCGGGGAGCCACCTAATTTATCATTCCAAACCAGGACACTTTTGAGAGTAAAGAGGGACACTGATAATTCCCCTGGGATGGCAAGCCAGAACTGGGGTGCATGGTTGCCTTCCTCATAGCGGAGATCCTGAAGCCGTGCTCTGGTCGCCTGTGTGTGCCTTGTTAAAAGAGCAACTTCAGAGAAAATAAACTCAACAGAGCTTACTTGAGTCAGAAGGGCTTCATGAATCAGGCAGCACTCAAAACCAGAAGTTCAGAGAGCTCTTACCCAAAACATGGGTGGTGAGTTTTTGTAGCCTAAAGAGGAAATAAAGCACAGAAATAGCTTGGTTGGTGACAGCCAGGCGTTTGCTGTATTTGCGCGTAGTCTGATCAGTTGGCTGCCGATGATTGGCTGAAGCTTGGCTGCTTGTAATTGGCTGAGTCTTGGCTATCTGTTACCCCAAAAATATACACCTCGTTAGGTTTTGGTTTGTTTGCACACTGGTTAGGTTGCAGGTTGATATGTAGGAACTCAAAGTCCAGATAGCCTCAGCCCAAAGCCTCCTGCCTGTTTAATTTAACAGACATCTGAGTTCTGCTTAGTAGGTTCTTATTTTCTCTTCTGATAAAGAGACCCTTCTTTCTATTTGTGCCGTCATGTATGTAAGATTTACTCAAGACCCACCTCCTCCAGGAAGCCTCCCCAGATCTGTCCCATGCTGTGAACTGAAGTCTGGATTCTGTACCTCATTGTTGTGCTCCTGTGTTTCAGATCCTTGCAGTTTGCCTTCATTAGGAATAAATAAATAACCAAGGGACCATGAGTATTTAGGACAATGTGGCCCTAAGTAACAACATCCTTCAAATATAAACTAAAGAGATGAGATCCGACACCTACAGTGGAGGCCCCAGGTCTCCCAGGGGAGGGAGGGAATCTGATGGGCTGAGCCTAGCATCTGAATCGGCTCCTGGGAATCAGTGTGACCAGGGGAGTAGGGTCACATGGTATGTCATTCTGGGGCAGTGGGAGCCAGGGAACATGATCTAATAATAGCAATCAGTACCGTCAGCACTTAGCATCTTCCAAGCACTTTCCTGCATTCTCTCATTTAATCCTCATAAAACTCCTGTAAATAGGTGTGTTGTTATTCCCTTTTTATGAATCAGGGAACTATAGCACAGAGAGGGGAAGCAAGTTGTTTAGTGCCACACAGCTGACCGGTGGCTGAGTGGGGAAGTACCCGAGGTGCTGTGGGTCTGGAATCTGCACTCCTAGTCACTACTCAACATAGCTTATCTCAACCACTTCGGTACGGCGCTCACCGGCCGCGAACCCTCGCCCACAGGCGGCACTCACAGTCCGCACGATCGTTTGTGCTGTGCATTGACGACGGATCCGTTTTGCTCTTGTGTGATGAGGAAAGCTTTAAAGCACTGAAAGCTTGTTTGACTTTACAGGCAGCTTTGGGAAAATAACTATAACAACTCCTACTAAGGAATTGTTAAAAGGTCACAGATTCGTAGTAACTTATTAGCTGAACGTGCACACTGCAACTGCAGAGATAAAAGCAAAAGCTTTTGGCTGTCGACTATAGTCGACGCTGATACCGAAGTGGTTAAACAGTCGTTGCTGGGATACTACATTTTCATCTTTTTTTATTCTTTTCAGTCCATGTCTACTCAGTGAATGTGTGCTGAATGAATGGACACGTGAGTGAAGGAATGAGTGAACACATAGAAAAACTCGCGGTCGACAGGAAGTTCGGGGGTAGAAGCTCCTTCCTGCTGCTGCTTGCCCGAGTGCCAGCGTGCACGTGCTCAAATCGCTGTCTCTCTCTCCACCCCGCTCTTTTTCGCTCAGACAAGAGTGAGAACGGTGAGGCGTATCAGAGGAAGAAGGTGGCAGCCGCCGGCCTTCCGGAGAGCCCTGCTCCGCCCGTGCCTTCCCGAGGGGACCCGGCGCAGCCCGGTGGCAGCAGCTGGAGGAGGATCACACTGCTCATCCTGGCCATCACCATCCACAACGTCCCAGGTGAGGTCTTGCCCTTGGCCGCGCCAGCCACCGCCTGCAGGTGAAGTCCCTTGTCCGTGCGCTTGTCTGCCTGGCAACGGGGGATGGGCAGGAGGGATTCGGGTCCTTTTGGGAGCGGAGTGAAGGTAGGAGTTCGAATCTTCTTGACTTTACTTTTGGGGTCACTTGTTGTAGGTTGATCATCATGTATTAAAACTTACCATTCCAGTTAAACAACTTCTCTTGTTTCTACCTGCGAGTTCCTTTCTTTACGTATTCGACGCCAAGTTGTTTGGATAAATTTGTAACTCTTGCATGATTGCTGTGGAGGGTGCCTTTTATAAATACAGGATATCTCTGGTTCTGCTTGATGCTGTTTGAAAATATCGTTGACCCATGTTGCAGTTGAGCAACGTGTGTTTGAACTGTGCTGATCCACTTACCCTCGGATTTTCTTCCACTTCTGCCACCCCTGAGACAGCAAGGCCAACCCTTCCTCTCCCTCCTCCTCCTCCTCAGCCTATTCATTGTGAAAGCAACGAGGATGAAGACCTTTATGCTGACCCAATCCCACTTCGTGAATAGGATATATATTTTCTCTTCCTTATGATTTTCTTAGTCACATTTTCTTTTCTCTAGCTTCCTTTATTGTAAGAATATAGTATGTAATGCATGTAACACACAACGTATTATGTTACTGGTAAGACTTCTGGTCAGCAGTAGGCTATTAGTAAAGTTTTGGGAAGTCAAAAAAGAGACACGGATCTTTGACAGCTCAGGAGGTCGGCGTTCCTAACCCCCTCGTTGTTCAAGGGTCAACTGTATTGAATTCAGCGTATTTTGGCACTGATGTTTGCCATGAGCATCTTTCTAAAATGTCCTTACTTATCCTTTCCCTGTTAGCATTTTGGAGTAATGTGTCATATGTCTTTGGATTTATTTCAACTGGAAAAAAGACTTACTCACGTTTTCTTTCAAACACAATACGCTTCTTTTAGAGAAATTAGAAGACATGGATCAGCATAAAAAAATAATATATTATAAAGATAAATAAATTGAGGGAACCTGAGCTCTTTGGGATACATTTTGAAATTCCAACTCTGCTGCTTACTAATGAGTTTATCTCAACAAGTTGCTTGAACTCCCTGAACCCTGGCTTTCTCGTCTATGAAATGGGGATGATGCTACCACTGGCTTATTTTGAGAATTAAGTGAGGTGCTATATGTGCATGCAGCCTTTGGTACAGCGCTAGGGCCCTATGGGCGTTTGGAAATGGAAGCTGTTGTGAGCATGGATAGTAACCCGCCTGCCCTCCCAGCTGCAGCTTCTTCAGTCTTGAGTTCCTGAACATTCCGATCCATCGTTTGTTGTTTAGGGTCTCACATTCAAGCAATAATATTCCCCAGGGAGTGTCCCTGGGTGATGCATTTTCTGAGTCCTTGCGAAGTTCATCACGCCCACCTGTTACCTATCACAGGAGCAGTAGCTTGGCTGGGCAAAAGCCTTCCAGTCACGACGTTTTTCTCTTTAAAGCTCTGACAGGTGTCGCTCCGTTGTCTTCTGGCTTTAGTGTCATGGAAGCAAACAGCATGGCCAAACTGAGTTTATTCCTCTGGGTAACTTGATATGCTTTTGCTTGCACAATGAAGACTTTCTCGGTCATCTTTAAAGAGTGAAAATGTTATATATTCTAGCATAGATGAAATCTGCCTGAAACTTTGTGTCTAATCACTTTTTAGTCTCAGATATTTCTCTAGGTAAGAAACATGTTCGTCATTTCTATCCTAATCCTAGGAATTTCTATCATGTGATCACATATAGGCTGGTTCTCGCCAGATTGTCATCAGCATCTGTTTCTCTCTGTCCCTCTTGGCCTTTTCCCTTTGAGTTATGAGTAAACTTTTTTTGGTTGGTTTTCTAGAGCTTGCTATTCAATGTCTTTTTTTCTTTTTTTTTTTTGAGACATGATCTTGCTCTATCACCCAGGCTGGAGTACAGTATTGTGATCATAGCTCACTGTAGCCTCAAACTCCTGGGCTCCAGTGATCCTCCCACCTTGGCCTCCCAAAGTGCTGGTATTACAGGCGTGAGCCACTGGACCTGTCCCTTTAGTGTGTCTTGAGGTGAAGTTTTATTTGGGACCCCAATGCACAAAGACGACCAAAGTGAATTTGCCCTGGTGGAAAGGTCTGGTCATGCCCGCCCCAGCTCATTGGAAGACCCCTTGGTCCGCTGCAGAGAACAGCTGGAGAGCCTCGAGGGTCACTTGTCACCTGTTAAATGCTAATCGTTAGAGGAGAGGTTGCTTATGTTGTTTTTGCCGTCATAATAGTAGCTGTCGTTTTGCCAGTCAAGATTCCTTCATTAACCAATTGAACAAAAATAAAGATCTATTCAGTGGGTTTAGCACCAAATAAGATAACCACACCGGCTTGAGGTATATCACAGTGATTTTCTGTTTCCTCTAAGAACAAAGTGATCCAAGATCCAGATTTTACAGCAGTGGACTCTGAGTAGCCCACTTTCTTCTGATGGACCTTTTCCTATACCACACCTGTCACCTGTGCCCCAGTCTGCTCATCAGAAGGCCAGGGAGCATCACAGTCCACTTTCTCAAATGCTTATTGACGCCAGTGAGAACTTGGAATAAAGCCAGAAAGAAAGGTGTGTTAGTAGGAAGACGTGTGGAGCGACAGAAGCATTCGAGACCCTAAATCAGCACGGATTCAAATCTTACTTCTTCCCTGACCAGAGAACCCTCTTCTGGGTCGTTGGCATTTCCAAGTTATGTTCAGCCTTTGTCTCTTTTATGTGAATTGCAGAGTCTCTTTTGAAATGAGGATGGAGTGGCTCACAGGAATCTCGCCCAGGTAAAAGGCACCACCAAAGTGTGGTCTCATAGTCGCTGGTTAGTAAACTGGAGACAGCCAGCTTGCCTGGGTCACGAGGTTGGAAGGGAAGTTTCTTTCTCAGTCTTGCCTCTTAGTAATTGTATGTCAATATTGTTTTCTAGGTACTTGGGTTGTATTAGTACTAAAACAGATTAAGATCTGTGGCCTTCTATAACTAATATAACAGGGTGAGATAGTTAATGAACATAATAATAAGTGCATTATAGTTTGTGTTAGAAGTTGGTTAGTGCCATAAAAATAAAAAGTACAACAGGGTAGATGGTAGAGTGTTAGAGAAAAGAGTTGCCATTTGAAATAGAAGGGGCAGGGGGAACCTCACTGAGATGTCCTTGCATCTGAGTCAGTCATGCAGTTAGTTTCCCAGTCATGCACTCTGGGAAAGAGTGAGTCTTCCAGACAGAGGGAACAGCCAGTGCAAAGGCCCTGAGGCAGGGCTAGCCGGGAGTCCAGTGCCGCTGCAGCAGGGTGAGCAGGATGGAGAGGAGAGCAAGGTGAGGGCAGGGAGGTGAGCTCTGCCATTAGCTGGAAGGTAGAGGCGTTGTAAGGATTTTCATTCTTGCTCTGTGGGTGATGAGCTGCTATGTGCTTTTGAACAGGGAGTACACGATTCGAGCTTTGAGAGATTCTCTCTAGATGCCACATTGAGAAGGAACTTAGGAGGGGTGAGGCAGGAAGCAGAGAGGCCAGGTGCGGAGGCCACTGCCGAATCCAGGGCAGAGACGATGGTGGCACAGACCAGGCTGGTGAGAAGAGATCCCATCCTGGGGTTTGCTGGTGGACTGCACGTGGGGCTTGAACGAGAGGAGCAGTTAAGGACCCAGAGGTTTCAGGGCTGCCCAGCTGCGAGGATGGAGTTGCCATCCGCTGAGAGGAGGAAGGCTGCAGCTGGGACGGTATCCAGGATTCAGCAGCGTTGGACTGTGAGGTTTGGTTGCCGTGAGACATTCAAGTGGAGAGACTGACCAGACAGCTGGATATGTGAGTTCGGAGATGGGGAGTGTAGTCTGGCGAGGGGTGCAAATTTGTGAATCGTTGGTGCATGGATGTTCCCTAAACCCATGACTGGATGAAGCCATCAGGTAGAGTCTAAATACAAAACAGATGCGTCTCCAAAGACCCTGCTGCGGCTCATTCCCCGAGTCTCCAGCTTCTACTCCAGTCCGGAGAGAAGTTAACTCACTCCCAGCTACTGCCAGGCGGCTTCATGCGCTTTGATGAGAACCATTTCAAGAGCCTCTTTGGGGCCAGCTTCCCTTTGAGAAGGTCTTTTCTTCAACACTGTCCTTTGTGGCTTATTAAAAATTTAACTAGAGCTTTGACATTCCCTGAGACTCTAGGTTTTCAGATAGACTTTTCACAATGGCTAAATGGATAATTGATTTTTGTGAAGTTTTTCGTCTTCGCTGGTTCGGTTTTGTACATCCTGGGGATGACATTTTGTTAAAACTCTTTTTAACGTAGAAGGGAAAAGGCAGCCTTGTTAATGAGTCTCCTGTCTCCTGGTGGTTTCCGCGGTGCGAGGACACACCCGTGGGCGTGCGCGCACACCCGGGTCACTTGGGTTAATATTTAATGCACATGTGCGAGGGCAGATGCGCCCTTAAGCTGCTGTGGTTTGCAGTCCTCCTGTGACCCTGGTACTAGGAGTGGACCCTCTCACACGGGAATGTCGTACACAGGTCCTAGTCTATTCAGCGTGCTATGACAAAATGCCATGGACTGAGTGGCTTATAAACAACAGAAATTTATTTCTTACACTTCTGGAAGCTAGAAGTCCGACACGGGGGCAGCATGGTCAGGTTTTGGCGATGGCCCTTTTCTGAGTTTGAGATGTCTGTTGTCTTATCATATCCTGGCCTGGTGAAGAGAGGGCATGAGAACTCTCTGGAGTTTCTTTTTATAAGGGTGCCAGTTCCATTCATGAGGGCTTCCCCGCTCATGACCCAATCACCTCCCCAAAGCCCCACCTCCTAATACCATCACGTTGGGGGTTAGGTTTCCACATACGAATTTTGGAGAGGAGGGGGACACAAATATTCAGACTGCAGCAACATACAACATTCTGCAGACAGTTTTGGGAATTTAGACCTCATGAAGACTATCCACAACCCTAGAGCAGGAAAGACCCCCCTGTTTTAGAAAAAAAAAAAAAAGAAGTACAGTTGTGCAAGCAGTTTAAATGTTTTAGGAAGAAACGGGAATGACTGATGGCGGCCGGCAGATGTGAGCCCCACAGGCAGGCGAGGGAAAAGGCAGACGCCATCACAGAAGAGCGTGGAGACGCTGCCCCCTCCTCATTCCAGGCTGCCCCCCGCCCCCCGCCTGGCCTGGATGCATCCGTGAGGGAGGGGTAGGGGTCCGAGTCTGTTCGAGGAGGAGATACCGAGGAAACACTGGGTTTTATATGAAAGCAACCCTAGACCGTAGCCTTTTGAGCATATACTGTCCCTTAAAGTGCTTTTTGTGCAATGTCATACAGACCGAAGGGTACTAAGCTTCCCCAAATGCCTGGGCCTTGAAAAAACGAGCTCCCTTTCTGTGTGTGAGTGGAATTCACAATCAGCTAGCAATTGACTTCCTATTAGTCTCCTTTCATGAGCAGTTTCTAGTCTCAACAGTGAACTCTATACCATTGCTTTGTATGTCTGAAGGTTAAATTTCAGGCTTAAAGGGACTCGAGGTTTTGTCTCATTCAAACACTCCTGCATTTGAAAATGCAAGGGGTTGTGTTATCACCACGGCTCCTTCTAGCCCTGGCATCAGATGATTCAGTGAAGAATCGTAAAAATAACACATTCATTTATTGAACAAAATTAATCACTCCTTCTTTTGTGACACTTTGCTGTGTCCTGTATCTTCTGTTATAATAGTTATCACTCTGATCTGCAAATACCTGTATTTAAGCATGTTTGTTTCCCCCTGATAGAGCTTCTTGCAAGAAGGTTTATGCCGGACTCTGTTTTTGGATCCGGTATTATAACACATATTGAAGTTCCGGGATATTTAATATGTTATCATGAACTTGAGTGCCTAGAATGACAAGTGCATCTGGGACCTGACCTCCATTCCAGGAGAGGAGAGAGTCCATTCGAGAGCGAGGTGCCCCCAGTTCTCTATGTTGCCGCCAGGTGAGCCGAGGGATCTTGATGATGTGTTAGAGACTCTTGCTCCCCTTTGTGTTTGAAATTATTTATAAAGCGCCAGGGAAGAAGAGGCCGGATGAATCATGTGCTTGTTGTTTTCCTCTCTTTGGAGTCAAGAGCCAAGTTCGTTTTGCTGGTTGTTGCTGTGACACAGAGACCCAGGGGCTACTGTTCGTGTCTCCAGAACAGCACGACAGTTGATTTTAATTATTGAGCTTGTCTTCACTGACGCTTCCTAATTACACTTTAAAAGGAATGCTTGAGTTTTTAATCAGAGTTGATTTTTGTTTCAGGGAACAAGAACACAAATGTAAACACCGAAATGTTAGCAATAGTGGGTTATTCCTGGCTGATAGGATTAGGGCTGATTTTTATTTTCTTCATGTTTTTATGAGATTTATAACTAAACTTTCCTGTAATAAATATTTATGACTTGTGATCAGATAAAAATGTCTTTTGGAAGGGAGACCATCATTGCCTAACCACCTCAATACCCCTATCCCTCAGCATACAAAAGTTATAAAAGGAAGTTAATCCTTACTTAGAATCTTACTGGGGTTGTTTTAATATAGAGTGAGTTTAGAAACAGAATGAAGGATTTTTATTGGTTTTCTATGGCGTTTTGACAAATCATCACAAATTTAACAGCTTAAAGCAACCCAAATTTATTCTCCTACGGTTCTGGAAGCCAGAAATCTGACATCAGTTGCACTGAGCTCAAGTCAGAGGGTTGGCAGGGCCGTGTTTGTGCTGGAAGCTTGAGGGGCAAATCCCTTCCTGGCCTCTCCCCGCTCCTGGAGGCAGCCGGCATTCCTTGGCTCGTGGCCGCATCGCTGCAATCTGTGCCTCCACCGTCACGTTGCTTTCTCTCCTGTGTCCAGTCTCCCTCTCCTCCTCCTCGTAAAGATTCCTGCGATTGCATTTAAGGCCCACCCAGATAATCCAGGATCATCACATCCGAAAAGTCTGTCTTGTCATGAAAGGGAACATTCACAGGTACCAGGGATTAGGATCTGGATCTGTTTGAAGCCCTCCTTTGGCCGACCACAGAGACCAAAGGTGTCTTTCAAACGCAAGCCAGAGATGTTAGAGTTCTGACATGTCTTGGGCAGCACAGCATGCCTTTGTCAGTCTAAGCCTGGCTCTCCTGGGGGCTTGGTCTCGCCCTGGGACTCCCACGGCTGCTGGCTTTGTCTTCATTTCCTTTCTGCTTGAGCTTCTAAAGAATTCTTCAGACTCGCTGAACCCATTCAGCAAATTACTCCCCCATCCTTCACCAGGCAAGAGTGGTTGGATGGTAGTAAATGGAGACATGGTATTTACTTATCGTGTGTGTGCAGTGGGGGAGGGGAGGCAGGGCATGGGGGGAGTGCTGTCATTCACATCTCATGGACCTCCTCCCTCCCACCTACCCCCACTGCTTTGCTTTTTCCTCTCCCTCTCTCTCCCCTTTTTCATTAGGAACAGGATCTCGCTCTGTCACCCAGGCTGGAGTACAGTGGCACAATCATAGCTCACTACCGCCTGGAACTCCTGGGCTCAAGAAATCCTCCTGCCTCAGCCTCCTGACTAGCTCGGACTACAGGTGCACACCACCATGCCTGGCTAATTTTTCTATTTTTTTGTAGAGGCAGGGTCTCACTTTATTGTCCAGGCTGGTCTCAAACTCCTGGCCTCAAGAGATCCTTCTGCCTCAGCCTCCCCAGACACTGTGATTACAGGAGTGAGCCACCACGTCTGGACCCCAATTCTTAACTCTATATGACCCCTGATCACCTTGTCCCTTGGTTCTTTGTGACCAGCCAGTTCACAGTGACAGAAAAGAAATTCACAGCCTGCGATTATCGCTGACATTCTTTTCCCAAGGTCAGCAGTGTATTTAGGTAATTTCTGAACCTGCTTTTTCATCTTACATGTGTTCTCTCTCTTTCTTAAATACTTTTATTTTGTGGTGTTTTCTCCCATGAAGCTTTAGTTTTAAAGAAAAGTCAAGTCCCAAGTTCTACTGGCCATTCAAAGTTTCATTCATTATACTTCCACCCTGGGGAAAGAGTCCCGATGAACTTTTTTTAGAAATTGAGATATAATTTGTTTACAATTGAGTGTTTTTAATGTACTAAAAAGGTTGTGCAGCCGTCGTCACTGTGGATTCTTGAACACTTTCATCACCCCGTGAAGAAGCCCCGTGCCCTTTAGCAGTCGGTCCCCTTTGCCCCTCACTGCATCTCCTGGCACACATCTGCCTTCTGTCTCTCTGGGTTTTCCTAATCTGGACTTTCATATAAATAGTGTCATATCATATAGGACCTTTCATATCTGGCTTTTTTCACTTGGCACAGTTTTCAAGGTTCACTGATGTTGTAGCAGAGGATCAGTACCTTTTTATGGCCGGATGATATTCCATCCTATGGATAACACCACATTTTGTTTGTCTATCCATCAATTGGGGGACATTTCAGTTTTGATCGCTTTTCAGCTGTTGTGAATACCACCGCTATTGGTGTTTAAATATTTGTACGGACATATGTGCTCTCAGGTACATAGTTTGGAGTAAAATCGCAGGTAAACTTTGTCACTCCTTGCAGACAGTTCTTTCTGTTTATTAAGCTCCTTCCGATTTGTTCTGTGCCACCCTCCATGGCGCCGACTTTGGGGTGTTTGAACCCTGCTTTCCAAGGAGGTGCCAGTTATTTTTGGATTTTGGTTTTTGTATGGATGTGAATAATCTACTGAACGCTGAAAAGTCAGGGGTTGTATGTGAGTGGCAGGGGAGGCGGCTGCTGCTGGCGTTGGTGGCGTGAGCCTGGCCATCCGGCATGGTCTCCGTGTGCCGCAAGGGCGGCTTTGGAGAGGCAGCCCTCGGAACAAGATCGGGGACCCGGCTTGCAAGGAGGAGCCATTAGCCACAAAAAGGAACTCATTGACTCTTCATTTGCCTGCAACAAAGACGAGGTAGAAAATTTTATTATTAGATGTGGATCTTTCCAGGAAAAACACTGACACAACAGCTTCTACTTCACGTAGCTCTGCTTCCAGAAACTGGAGGGGCCTTCTCAGTAGCCGGCGACCAGGTTCCGTGAATGAGTGAGAGGGGCAGCACGCAAAGCACACGTTACTGGCCACGATGAAATACACTAATAACACGAATGGCGGCCACGCGCTGGGGCCTTTCGAAGTTCCACACACTGTTTAAAGTGCACCGTGCGTATTATTTAGCTATTTGTGTCCCTGTTTTGCATTTTGGAAATGAGGCCCAGGGAGTTTAAAGATCAAGCCCAGGGTGACTTGACCAGTCGTCAGGAGAGCTCGACCCACGCTCAGCCTCGCTGTGCAGCCTCCCATCCGCCTCGCGCCGTGGCGAGCTCTGTGTTTCTTTTCCACTGGTGGATCACACGGCTTTTCAGAGAGAAGTTCAGGAAATGCTTCTTGCTTTTTTTAAGCTTGCCACATTAAATGTTAACGTCTGCAGCACCACGTCGGCGCGTTGGCGCAGTTCTCAGTCCAGATGCATCGGGCTCGGTTTAGCAGGGAGACTTGGGCAGGGAAACCTGGACAGGAAACCTCATCCCTACACAGGGCCTGCCACCATGGGTGCTCTGCAGAGACGTGTGACATGAGCGCCCGTGAGGCCTGTACCCACCTACCTACCTACCACCACTCCAAGATGTGTCCAGGAACCCAAGCAGATGGTCAGCTGGTGGCATGGGACAAACACAGGCTTTAGAGTCAGAAAGGCGGAGGCTTGGATCCTGGGGTCACCAAATGCTTTCCTATCTAGGTAACCGTAGGCAAGGTCCTGGGAGTCTTCGTTTTCCCCGCTGTAAAGTGGAGCTGGTATCTGTCTACCTTGCAGCTCCATGATCATGGAGATGGCAGCAGGAGCAATAGGCAGGGCCACCTGCTGTGTTTTCTGCTGTGAAGTGTGTATTGTGGTTCCCAGAACGCAGCAGGACCCGAAAAACATTAATTACCCTCCACCTCCGCCTCCTCCCCCAACCCCCACCGCCCTCCCACTTTTGCCTCCACTTCTCTTTCATCCTCAGAGATCATCTGGTTCTGGTCTCGGGGATCTTAAGTGGGGACGCGTCAGATGGCTTTAATTTTCATCTCCAGTGGGTTACATCTGAAGATGCTTCTCAGTTACTCCCGGAGTTTGAAAACAGTGTAATATTCTCCCTTAATTATCGGTATCTCAGTGGGAAGCCTGACATTATAATTAGCACGGGCTCCTGTACGGGATGACATTTTGTTCAACATAGCGAGTTCTCGGGTGTGCACCGTAGCGGAAGCTGGGAGCGCACTTCCAAATGATGCTGTTAGATTCGAGCGTGAGAACTGGCACGAACGCCCCGAGGGCCAAATCGCAACTCTGGGAATCCTGCGTGATCCCAAATAAAAGTGGCAGGGAAACTTTGTGCTTCCCTGTCATCTCCTGCCATGGGCTACAGACCCACAGGCGTCTGGACCCTGCTTTCTGGCCCTCAGATCAACGACACTACAGCCAAAGTCACAGTCAAGGCTGCACCCGGATGAGGGTTAAAATCAAAACTCATTTCCACATCTCTACTATATTATGCTATCCTCCTACCTATTATGTAAATTAAAGAATAAAATTAAAGCAAGAGAATTTGAACACATTTTTATATTAGAACTCAAAGTTTCTAGTAACTTCCAGTTGTCTTTCTACCATGGCCAAGTAGGGATTGGCTAGAACATGGTTTCAGTAAGACCTGTTAGACTCTCACTGCCCAATAACATAGCTACTAGCCACCTGTAGCTCTCTAAATTTAATCAAAATTGAAATTTAGCTCCTTAGCTGTACTTAGCCATATGTCATGTGCTCTATAGCCACACATGCTATAGTGACTTCTGTGTTGGACAGCACAGATATAGTACATTTCCTATCACAGAAAGTTCTATCGAATAGCAAAAAAAAAAAAAAGTAGCTTCTTAAACCGTTTGCTGTCTAGGCCCTACCCAAGCTTGCCTTGGGAGGAGTTCTATTTTGGGAAGACAGTCTAAGACAGCTGTTCTCATACAGTGTGTCACAAAGATATAATGAATAAAATAATTTAAGCATCGAAATTTACAAATCAGTTAAGGATGGTACAGAGTCATCCTTGTGTTGGCAGCCCCTCGATCCTGTTGGCCCTGGTTTGCTTTGCTTATTTCTAGAGTGGGGCACAGAACAGGGTGGGGATTGGATTGTGTTTCTGAGCATCAGGGTGTCTGATGTCGGGGGGCCGAGGGGGAATAGAAAGAGTTGTGCCAAGGGCTAAAAGAACCGGCCCGTCCTCCTGTCCTCTGGGTGTCAGGTGTTATCTGCCAACAGCCACCCTCTCTTATCCCACTGCCACCCAAGGCGACAGCGTTGGTCTGTGTCAGCTCAGCCCCTCTCCCAACAGCCTCCCCTGACTCAGCGGCTCAGGATATTCTAGTATGAAAATCACTGGAGCATTTATTGCCAAATTTTTGCTAGAGCCGTTGCCCCGTGCATCACCCAGCGCCCCTAAATAAGACGTTCATTCTAGAATACAGTGCCTGGAAAAGCTTCGCCTCCCTGTGGGAACAGTAGGTGTCGTTCATAGCGTATACCTTGTGTTCGATTCCCTGGCAGCCGGGAGCGCAGAGCCCCGCTCGCTGCGGGGTGGTAGGAATGAGACACATTCTTACGCCTGCATGTCTTCGTTCTTCCATTTTATACCCTGTCGATGCACTGCACTTTAATCCGTTTCAAAAGGAAGGGGGATTATTAAGAATTGGCACAAGTGATTTTATTCCTGTGTGGCCAGTTTTCTTCATTTTGTTTCCTGGCCACAGATTAGTTTTCTAATCCAAATACAGTGCCTATAAAATGTGTTCATTTGGTCGTAATGGAGACTGGAGACCAGGCGAGAGGGAGTAATCTGTTTATAGTGTTCAACCGGTCACTCAACCAGCCAGTACTTCCTGGACACTTGCTATGTGTGGTACCTCTGGATCACACAGACCCATCCCATAGAAACACAATGCCAGCTACCTGCGGAATCTTAAACTCTCTGGTAGCCATGTCAAAGTAAATAAATAAATAAAAGCAGGCGAAATTAATTGTAAAAAAATATATTTTATCTTATCAAGTATAGCCAAAATATTGTCATTTCCACATGACATCGATATTTAAAAATTGAGATATTTTACATTCTTCAAAATCCAGTGTGTATTTTACACTTCTGACACATCTCAGTTTGGATGCTAAATTTTCAGTGGTTAAAGTGAAATGTAGTCCTAACCACAACGAAGTTGTATTTAACAGAAAAAATATTATACATCTTCGATTTTTAAATTTAACTTAAAATTATTTTTGTCAGTGATACAGGACATATTTCAAGTGCTCAGTAGCCATCCGTGGCTAGTGGCTTCTATAGGGATGGCACAGAACTTGATGCTCTGAGAGATACAAAAAAAGAATGAAATACAGTCCTCGCTTGAAAGAGCTTGCAGTCTAACAGAGGAGATAAAATTTACGTGCGCACACACTATAATGCAATGCGGAATGAATTGACAGTCACAGGAAGTCGGTAGAGTAAGTGCAAACCTTTAGAGCAGCGGTCCCCAACCTTTTTGGTACCAGGGAGTGGTTTCATGGAAGATAATTTTTCCATGGATGTGGGGAGGAGAGGGGCAGAGCTCAGGCGGTGATGCACAGCCCTGTCCGTAACAGGCCACGGCCCGGGGACTGGGGACCACAGCTTTAGAGCACGGCGTGGTGAACACGGCAGACTTTGAAGATGGTGCCATTTAAAAACTCACATCTACTGCTTTAAGAGTTGCAATTTAACCCTAGCCTTGTAGGACTGGTTGCCAGAATTTTATCCAAAGTAAAGGGAGTGAGAGGGGGCAGCAGGAACATTCTGTGGGAGGCAAGTCTAAAGGGTCAAGGCTGCGGGTGGGATACCAGACTGCTGTCTTTCTTCCCGCTAGCTAATGAGGTTGCTAGGGGGTGGGTGTGGCCACAGCCATGAGTTCAGGGCAGAGAGCCTGTGTCAGGCATGGTCTTTTCTGCTAGATTTCATCACTGCTGTTGCGTTTAGCCAGCCACAGGCAAGGCTGCTGCAAGGAGAGATACATTTGGACCCTTTCCTGTCCCTACCGCAAACGTGTCGGCGACTGCAGTCCTCATGAATCAAAGGCATTATTGTGTCACTAGGTAGAAATTCCAGAGTCCCACAGATCCATGCTGGCTTAGTTGCTGATCTTTGACAAGAGCTTGATTTGCTTTTGTTTCACTGCAGAGAGGTTTATAGTGTTTCTAAAATTTGGGGTTTTATAGAAATACCTGGCACCTTTGCAAGCGGGACGGTCTACCAAGAAACCATCTCATCTGCTGATGAATCTCTCCCCCCTGCTGAGGAGGCCCGATTTGTTCCAAAGCCCCAGCAGAATAACAAGTTCAATCAGTTGATAACATTTGAATTGCACACTTTATAATAGTCCCAGCTTCTTCGTATTCATATATGCTAATTTTAGCGCACATTAATTATGTATTTAATAAGTGCCTGTTTATTCTATTTTGTCTCCATTCCCTTGATAGCTGTTATGGTGTGGAGTTGAAAATAATTAATATGTTACTTGTTCTGCAAATAACCTTTAACCAAGGATGGATTCTGAAATCAAAATTCCATTTTCTTTTCCTTTCCCTGATTAAATACAATGCACGAAATGACACCTAAATGTACTTCTAGGTCCATTTCTCACACTGTTGTTTGCCCCACTTTCAGGGTGGTAATTGCCAGCTGAGATCCCCATTTAGCATAGATGTGTCATGACTTAAACAACTTTCATTGCTTTCGGCTCTGGCTCCTTGTTGACATGGAGACCGATTCAGAGGTGATGAGCTCAGCGTGAGGGTTTGGGGGAGAGGACAGAAAGACATAGGCTGCTCCCAGAGACTATACCAGGGGGTGCGAGTCTGCAAAATCTGTCTGTGGGCAGCCCCTAGGGGGCTTGTGATGAATCCAAGCTCCCACGACACCTAGATTTCTGAGCCGTTTGAAACCACGGGTTCTTCGGTGCATGGTTCAGCTCTTTGAAGAACAGACAAGCCCGTGACCTGTGTGTTTTGGATGTTACCTGCCCAAAGGGGCCATGCTACATCCACATTCAGGGTGTCATCCTAGTAAGTGGTGGTTTTGTCTGCTCCTGCACTGGCTAGCTGTAGATCAGAGTGTACATCTGATCCCATTTCCCGTTGTCCTGGATCTTGTGCCAACGCTTGTCGTGCCCAACATCCTGCAGATGACTAGAGTAATGTACTATAGTAACTCCCCTGCTATCCAGCCACCACCTCCTGTACTGCTACTCAGTTTTCATAGTTCCACAGGTGTTCCTAAGCAGGAGATGTTTGCAGCCCATCCACATGGTTTAAACTCCACTCTCAGCCTTGTAGACTGTTGTTTCCTCCTCTTTGGCAACACAGATATTATAAATGGAACTCAGATGAATTCATACACTTCTCCTTAATAATTTTCCACTCGAGAGAGAGTGAACAAGGAAGGGAACCTCCCTTGGGTCAGTATGGTTGATGGGCTGCTGAAAAATGTAATTGGAAATGATCTCAAAGCTCATGGATAAAACAAAGTCTGGAAATTGCACTGGAATTATAGCAACTTAGACTATCCACATCCCCCATTATTGATGATAAGTTAACGACGGGAGTCAGAATCTATAGTTACTAACTTATTTGGAAAATAACTGTGGGGTTGCACGTAAAAACAGCTTCTCCGAGTTGAGATTTCACTGCTTCGCTTGAAGGTGCATAATTTCCAGCCCTCCTCCCTGCTCCACAGGTGATGCGAGGATACAATAGAGTCATAGCCAGCAGGCTGTTTGAGAAATAAAGGTACCTGATAAATAGCACTTATACTGATTATTGGATGCGGCACCGTTTGTCAGCCCCTTCCACTTCCAAATTCCATTTCCTTTCAGCTGCAGAGCTCCGTGCTCATCAGCTCTCTTCTCTCGCCCTGATTAAAGTTCAGAGCTGTCATTTCCAGATAGTTTATTCATTTATTTCTCTTCTCTGTATTCTCAGAAATACTTCCTGGCTCGGAGATGTTAGGGAAGAGGTAGGGGCATGCTGGTGGGGGGAGAAAAAGAATCTCCGAATCCTGTTTTCAGGTGCAAACGACGTCTTCTTAAATGTCAGTACAGCAATACAGGCGTTTTCTCTCATTCTCTTTTAATCAAATACTTTTCTCCAGGTTGGATGATTGTTTATAAAATCAGGACGTCCCAGTGACATCCTACTTTCCTCTCTGTGCCCTACACACTGGAGCCACGTAGGGCTGTTGTGTTGGGAATGGGGGATGTGGGAGAAGTCAGCCGATGGACTGAGTCGTCGTCCGCCTGGAGAGCATAGGGGAATGAGTCAAGGTGTTGAGAGCACAGAGGTGGAACTCCAGGCAACGAGGAAGCTGGGGCAGTGCCAGGGTGTGTGTGGGGTTTGGTGAGGGTATTTGGGGTCGTGCACCTCTCCACGGCTCCTTGGACTCTGCCTTGTGAGGGACCAAGGGGTCTGCCCTGATTTGCTCAGTCCAGAAGGACTCAGGATCAGTGCTGGGTTTTACCTCCTAGTAATTCTGAAGTGTGCCCTGTTGCTTAGAGACAGGGGATGGTGTCTGGAGCAAAGATAAGGTTGTCAAGGAAACCAAGCCACAAATTCCCTTGTTTTTCTTCGGGTTGCTGGACAGAAGAGTAAAGGATTTTTGCCCTGACGACTGGAAGAAATTATCTTCTTTTCTGTGTGTACTTTTACCAAATTGATGTGTCCGTCCAAGACACAGCTGAGTCCGTACCTGTGTTGGCACACAGGGCTTTGAGTTTCGCATTGTTCTTTGTATCTGTGCGCGCTTTCTGCTACAGACAGAAGTAAGCAGCCATTTCGGTCCTGATTTCCTTTTTTCATCTGTGTAACCCCCGTCCCCAGGTTCTTTCTATGACACAACTTATTCCAACTTTATTGAATTCTAAGTTTTCATTTATTGTTCCAACTTTTCTCTTTTCATGCTGTTGGGATTTTATTTTTGGATATTCATAGCAGCTTGCCCTCTTTTTCCCTTCTCCCGCGTTTATTTTTACATTTCAGCTGGTGGTAATTAATAGACCTAGACACCTTCCTCTTAATCTGCTCTTCAAGATTCAGAAAAAAATCCTGTAAATGGTCATCCTTGAGGGATTCCTTGTTGAAGCCACAAATAATCATGTCTGCTCCATGCTGTTGTGTCAGGGGACTGTAGAAGTGGAAGGGGTGACATCCAGGAGTGGTACCACAAATGCTCCCCGTTGCCGGCCCCCCAGTGGGAGTTGAAGTTCTTCATTTATCAGTGGTAGCAGTTCTAGCTCCTGATGCTGGAAGCCTGCTGGGAGCTTGAAGAATTGCACGTGCATGTGCGCACGCGCGTGTATGTGTGCACGCCTGCATTGTGTGTGCATGCATTGTGTGCATGTATGTACATTGTGTGTGTGTGCATTGTGTGTATGTGCATGCATTGTGTGTGCATGTATGTGCATTGTGTGTGTGTGTGTGCACTGTGTGTTTGTGTGTGCATCTCCTCTTGCCCTCTGCAGCCTTATGTCTTCTGTGGCTCCATCTCCTCTCCTCCCTGCCTCCTGCCTGCACGTTCCTCGTGAGTAGCATCACAAGTGTTCTGAGACCCTCTGACCGGTTTCCCTTCCCCATACCCTGGCCCTGCACTGATCCCCTGCTCCCCAGGTAACCTTCCTGAACACACTCAGTTCTGTCTCTTTACTGGGGTGTCTCAGAACTTGAAGGGTCACTCAGCCGAGCAAGGGGGCTGGGAACACGCTGCAAGGGGACAAGGCTGCTGCACTAACGCCATGGAGAAACTGCGCGGGGAGCAGAGAGGAGGGAGCGTTCACCCTGTGTGGGGTGTGAGTCTTGGGCCAGAGGACGGGGACACTGGGGGGAGCTTAGCAAAAGGTGCAAAGGATTTCGACAAATGGAGAAGGGAGAGAGAGGAGGGGCTGGGGTCTTCTCTGTCGGTCAGCCTGCTGAGCACCTCTGCTCCGATGTCCTTCAGATTTCCCCAGCTCTGCACGTTTGCTTCCTTCCCGGCATCCTCCCTCTCCCTGTGTCCCCATCGAGGTTAGAGACCTGATTGCCACCAAGCTGCCCTGGAGCTGGAGCCTCACAGGTATCCTGACTCCTTCCCTGTCCCTCGTGCCCCGCAGCCAGTTGTAGCCCTGACAACGCATGACCTGCTCAGGCAGACCCTGTGCCCTGACCTGCTGGAGGCCGCTGCACCCTCACCCGCATCTCTTCCCCCCTTTCCTCCCCCGTCCCCCAGTTTCCAGGAGAGAGAGGAGGCAGGAGGAAAATTAGCGGAGGGTCTAGGAAGGCCCTAAAGATTCTCTTGTTTCACTTTGCTTAAGGTGGCTACAAACGTATACATGAGGATGAGTCATCCCGATAACATACACCAGGGTTCCAGGTGACCCTTTGGACACAACGAAATTCTGTTACTTGGGAGACAATTTCAGAGTCCAGAGGGGAAAGCAGTCAAAGGTCATTCTACATTGGGCAATTTCTCCTGCAGCTCCTTTTTCTAACAGGAAATGGGACTGCTTTTATTACGATGGTCTGTACATCACGTCACCCAAGTCAATTGCTAATAATTCTCCGCTTAATGTCAACTGAAGGGAGTCTCTGAAGGTTTTATTTTCCGGCTTCAGAATTCCTGTTGTCGGTGGAAAGCAAACGTGTGCGTCTGTGCTGTCGTCTCACCTGCCTTCCCCTGAGTCCTCCTCCCGTAAGCATGTGTGCTTCAGCCCCCTGTGCAGGCTCAGAGCGAGCACAGGGCCTCGCATGGGTTTGGGGGGCTGGGCTTGGGGGCAGCACAGCATGGGAGGAGCACAGGGTGGTGTGAGCCTCTTGAAACCGAGAGGGAGGATTTGTCTCTGGCGTCTCGTTTAGAGCTGACCACTGTCTAATCTCATTCCCTTGAGCTGATGTTTGACTTAACTATAATTTCCTTTCTGCAAAATGGAAATAATAACTTCCGTGCCACTTATTTCCCAAGATGGTTTGGGATCCACCAAATGGTTGCAGAAGCAGTTGGAAAAGCCTGAAATGCAATCAGTGTACCGTTAAGTTGTTGGTACCGCTGTTATTGTCATAGGCTGGCCTTTGGGTTTCTAAATGCTCTGCATCTGGAGGGACCGGGCAGGTTGAGGCTCACCTGTACTCAGTCTCATGGTTGATTTTGCTCCTCTCTGAAATGGGGATGGTCCCTGTGTGGCTCCCTGCTGAGCAGAGAGGTGGGATGGGCCACCTGGTCCCTCTCTTCTGTGTTAGTTTGTTAGAGCAGCCAGAACAAATTGCCACAGCCTGGGGACAGGTGGAGGGGGGGGAGCTTGAAGAACAGAAGCTGACTGTCTCACAGTTCCGGAGGCCAGAAGTTTGAAACCAAGGTGTCAGCAGGGTTGGTTCCCACAGAGGACGGAGGGAGGGGTCTGTTCCAGGACTCTCTCCACAGCTTGTAGGTGGAGTCTTCTCCCTGTGTCTTTTCACATAGTCTTCCCTCTGTGTTCAAATTTCCCCTTTTTATAAGAACGTTAGTAATAGTGGATGAGGGCCCACCCTATTCCAGCATGACTTCGTTCTTACGTAACTGGTTATATCTGCAAACCACCCTGTTTCACATAAGCTCACAGAGTGAGGTATTAGGAGTTAGGACTTCAACGTAAGAATTTTGGGGAGACATAATTCAACCCGTAACATCTTCCTTTTCAGGGAAGACTGGACAGGAGGTATTTAACCTGCTTCTTAAAAACTTGTAATGTGATTATAAGCCAAATATAATCTAATTAATCACTCAGAAGAATACACTGATGACATAACAATTAATCCGTGGCTGACATGGAGCTGGGAGGGACAGGTAATTTGCGGGATGATTGAGTCGCTAAACCAAAGGCTTCTCGACAGGCTGGAATGCTGATGAGCTCAAACAAAGAATGACCGTACACGGACCTAAGTAGAGTTCTGAAATTAGATCCCTCAAAGAAGGGATGAAAGTATATTCGGGATCAGGAAAAAGAATTTGGGCTTTAATTTAATAAGCTTAATCTTTCACTCCATCATTTATCAATTCAGGAAGTGTTCACTGCTTACCTTCTCCCTGCGAGGCATCAGGTAGCCTGGAAGTCTAAGGCCACCCTGTGAAGAAGCTCCTCGCAGCGTGGCTGCTCTGTCAGCAGTTGCTTGTCCACACCTGGAGGGGTGCGTCCTCCTCCAGGTGTCCAAGGAGCTAGGAGACAGAAGAGAGAGCCCCCCGGCAGGCTGGGCTGGCAACTAAGCCACAGGATCTGTGGCCAAGATGACTGGACCTCTCAGGCTGGACAAAAGAAGTCACAGGTGGTACAAACTCCTTTATGTCTTGGAAGGACCAGCATGGGGAAGGGAACGTGGATTTGTCCTACATTCACTCCCAGGCAGGAAGTAGAAGCCAGGAATGAAAGGTACAGGGGAATAGGTGCTAACACAGTATAAGGAATAACTTCTGCACAGTTAGAACTGTGTAAAAATGAAATACTCCAGTTTGTCTTGGGAGGTGGTGATGTTGTCATGGCCAACATCCGTCGAGCGCTTCCTGTGTGCGGACCCGCTCTGGTTTGGATGTGGTTCCTTTGGTCTCAAGTCTCATGTTGCAATTTGATTCCCAGTGTTGGAAGTGGGGCCTGGTAGAAGGAGTTTGGGGCCTGGGCGTAGGTCCTTCATAAATGGCTTGATGCCATCCTAGTGGTAAGTTCTCTCCGTTCCCAGGAGAACTGCTTGTTGGAAAGAGCCTGCACCTCCTCTCTCTCCCCCTCCCTCCCTCCCTCCCTCTCCTTCCCTCTCTCTCTTGCTTCTGCTCTCTCCTCCCATGACCTCTTCACACGTGGTTCCCTTCACCTTCTGCCATGAGTGGAAACTTCCTGAGCCCCTCGTCAGAAGCAGATGTTGGCGCCAGGCTTTTTGTACTGCCTGCAGACCCATGAGCCAAATAAACCTCTTTTCTTTGTAAGTTATCCAGCCTCAGGTGTTCCTCTATAGCAGCGCAGACAGACTAAGGCACAGCCTGTTCTTACGTAACACTGTCTAGGGACAGAGACCCCAGGATTTTCCATAGCCGATGGTTCATCATCTAACGTCAAGAACTCCAGAAGTCAGACCATGACCGTGATCCAGCGGACTGCTTCCTTGCCCAGACCACAGAGTTTGGAAGGAGCTATTTCCATGCTTATTAGTGGATTAGAAGTAAATTTTACTTTTTGAAAAAGAACTCTGTTCTTCATATCTCTCCCCTGAAGCTTGGGCCTGGCCTCTGGTGTGTGAAATCTAATCTCCAGTTCCAGGAAATGATTATTTATTTGAATGCTTCCGTAAAACCCATGAGGCCTCCGGAGCGTTAGTTTGGGGTGATAGATGTCGTAGCTGTGCTGTAGACACCTGGGAGAGCGGGGACTTGTTCTGCTTCACGTGAGCCCTTCTCCGTGCACGGGCAGCCCGGGTGTGGGGAGCAGGAGCCCCCAGCCGTGATTGACAGGCACCTCTGCAAATCTGGCCCAGCCTCTCCGTTAGCCTGGAACGTGTTCCACGACCCCTGTTGCTTTCCTTAATATGCTGGCTTTGTGCTCGGAGATAATTTGCAAATGTTCTTCAAGCAATTGTGCCACAGCTTTCCAAATGTTTTGCTTCTAATTAAGAAAGGGAATTGGATGTACTCTTGCCTGGCTGATTTTTTTTTTTTTTCCCCTCCTTAGCAGGGGAATGGGGGTGGGAAGATGGAGCAAAAGAAACAGCAAAGAGATGTTTGAAAAAATAACTCTCTGATTCACCGGTGATCAAAGCTGCGTCTGGAAGTTCATTCCTGTTAGAACATCCTGTACTTCCCAAGATGCAGGGATCCCCGAGTTCAAGTCCAATCTGAGCAGTATAGTCATGGAGGCAAAAATACACTCTACATCTGGGCAACCACCTTCAGGAACTTTTCTCAGCCCACAGAAAGTGGACAGATGATTTTGAATGAAACACATGGGACTTTGAGACCCAGGTAAACACTCCCTAATGGGATTTCTGACTTCCAAGTTAGGGTAAGAGGTTGGCTACACATACAGAAAATCTGAAACAGTGGTTTAAGAAGAAGTGCAGAGACAGGCAGACCAGCACAGATATGGCAATTGCAAAACACTTTAAGGGGCAAAAGCCCCTTTTAGTGTTTTATTTGCCAAATGGCCTTGATCTTTAAGGTTACCTCATAGTTCAAGATGGCCCCTGGAGCTCCAGCCATCACGTCTTCCTTCAGCTAGTAGTACCACAGAGGACAACTTCAAATGCTGTTGCTTTGCTTTCTGGAAAGTTCTCGTACACGATGTTCTCCTACTAAGGAAAGGGGCAGAATGGATGTTGGAAGGCAAGAGCAGCCTCTGCCCCACACAGTGGCCTGTCACAGTGTCTTGGAACCAGTGGCGTGCCCAAGCAACCTCTTGGAAAGGAGCCCCACCCAAGACCACTCCCTGCAGAGGTGGCCAAGCACCTGGGTCTGAGTCCTGGCTCGGCTGCTAATGGGTGTCCTTGGGCGAGTTTATTGAGTGTCTCGTGCCTGCGTCTCCTCTGTGTGAAGTGGGGCTTCATCCCAGCTTCTCAGCATCCCTGTGGCCAGTAACCCATGTCAGTGCTCATACTGTGCTTTCGCCATTGCCCTTCATGCGTTTTTGTACCCCATGGTCCTACCTGGCATCCTACCTGGGCTGCACCTTTCTCCTGCATTCCTTCTGGAGCCTTCTGGCTTTGTACGGTGAAATCCGAGAACAGCTTTATTTTCTCGCATCAGTGTCCTCCTAACCTGTTCTGTTGGCTCTCCCTTCCCTGCCCCCGGGTGACTTCACGGGCAGATACCTGCATTGTCGTGCGGGTTTTAGGAATTGATGAGCAGCTTCACTGTCACGTGCACTGCCCAGGGACCAGTCTCAACACAGCGCCCGTGTCTCGTTTGGGACAGCACTCCTTCCTTCCCCAGCAGCGCCTGGTCTGACTTAGCCTTGCAAGCCTGCAGTGGGGAAGACGGGGGTGGTCTGTCCTCTCCTTGCTTGTCTACCCCCCCCCGCCCTGCTTGCCTAGCTCATTCCTCAGGGTTGGAGGAGGAGAGAGGAGGGAGGTGACGTTTGGGTGGTGGGTGCCAAAGGGCCTTCCCTGAAGGTTGCAGGTGTGATTTAACGTTGGTGTCTTCAAAGTAACAGTGTCTCCAGTGTGGACCTTTTTCTCTTAGGTCCTAAGTTTGAGGGCTCTTCAGAGCTGCCTGATGGGAATACCCTCTGGTAGGGGCAGGGCACCCCATCGATGACCCTGCCCTGCCACGGTCCTCTCTGCACAGATTCTGTGACAGTCGGTTTGCACATGCAGGTGACCTCCCAGGGTGAAGCTTTCTAGATCGTATCTAGACCCCTTTCCAAAGTGTGAACTTATCCCTTTGCCTTCTGGAAACGCAGGCTGCTCCTAGGGCAGCCCTTGTCCTCAGTCGGCCACTGGAGTTCTCCCAGCTAGCTTCTCACCTGGGACTCTCCCAGGATGTGTTCAGAGAACAGTCCTCCAGGGGAACATGCCAACCTCTGCAAGCACATCTCTGGGAGTGGCGCTCGCTTGGCCTGAGTAGGGAGAAACTCCTGCATCCTCGGGGTACGCTCTGACAGCTCCCTCCAGGGGTGTCCCCAGTACAGTTTCCTCCTTGGTCTTTCCACCTTCCTTGGACCACTGGTGAGCCGCACCGTTTTGGAAGGACTGGTCCTTATCAAGTCCTGCAGAAGGGTCGAGCTCTTCTCAAGAGACCAGCTGTCCAGTGATGGACATGCTCAGTGTCCACACTGTCCAGCATGGTAGCCACTAGCCCCCTGGGGCTTTTTGAGCGCTGGAAAAGTGGCCACTGTGACTGAGGAACTGGATGTGTAATCTTCTTTAATTTTAATCAATTTAAACATAAATAGCCACATGTGGCTACTGTATTAGGTGTGCAGTGTTGTTCTAGATTGCAGACCGAGAACGTAATGTCAGCAGTTTTTATCAGCAACAGTTCTGGGACCTGGTAAGTCCCATTCTGTGTCCTGAACTCTGCTCCCTCAAGAAAGCCATCCTCATAGCCTGCTATCCCATAATAAGTAGGGCTGTCAGTGTCAAGTTTCACGTGTCGGTTCACAAGACCACACGCTGTTTTTAGCCTTTGTTAATTGGGATGTGGCGGTATAGCCTCCCTCTGCCCCACCCCATCCTAACTAGAGGCAATTCACTCTCTCAAAGATAAGGTTTGAAGTCTTGGACCACCTGCTGCAAAGATGCTCAGTTCTTTCCTGGCAGAAGAAGCCCAGGCAGTGCCATGAAGGACTTTTAGCTGAAAGACAGAGTGATCAGCTTCTGATTTCCTCTCCAGGGCACACTTGGCAGATTGGGTGCTGCCAAGAGTTCCACGGCATTCTGGTGATATCCGCGATGATAGAGGAGGATGGAGCTAGTTCCGAGCTCTGACCCTTGAATGTGGTTGTCTTCAGGTCCAGCATGGTAAAGAACCACGCAGCTGTACCACACTAATCAAGTACAGTCCGTGGTAGCAGGAAATTAAGAATGCACAATAACTCTACTTATTCTAATTAGAGAAGAGGGATGTCGGCCAGGCGCGGTGGCTCACGCCTGTAATCCTAGCACTCTGGGAGGCCGAGGCGGGCGGATCGCTCAAGGTCAGGAGTTCGAAACCAGAGCGAGACCCCGTCTCTACTAAAAATAGAAAGAAATTAATCGGCCAACTAAAAATATATAGCAAAAAATTAGCCGGGCATGGTGGCGCATGCCTGTAGTCCCAGCTACTCGGGAGGCTGAGGTAGGAGGATCGCT